>JAABKJ010009811.1:0-11114 GCA_011634705.1 Andricus grossulariae
GAGATATCCGCAACTTGTTCATTCCAAGTAAGAGAGCGATTAAGAATATAGCCTAAATCTTTCACAGAATCCACAAACGGGATGAGACGCCTATCGATCAAGAGAGGAGGCAAGGTTGCAATTGTTTTAAGTGAAGGAGAGGGAGAAGGTCCTATCATTATAGCCTTAGTTTTAGCAGGGTTAAGAGTGAGACCGTTTGTTAAGGCCCACTGAACCACCAAATTAATATCCTCCTGTACCTTTTCAAGTAAGCTCTTAAGAGTGGCAATACGCCCGAAATGGTAAAGCTTAAAGTCGTCAGCATATTTGTGATATTTGCAATGACTAATTAAATAGAGTGGATGCAAGCGTGGATCCCTGAGGGACACCACTCTTGACCTGCCCGCAATCAGAATGCTCGCCATTGCTGATTATTACTCTTTCAGAATGATTACTAAGATAGGATTCAAACCATTTAGCAGCCATATTTGAGAAGTGAAGTGATTTGAGCCTAGTCAATAGTAAATTATGGTTAACTGTATCAAACGCCTGAGAATAGTCAAAAAGGACAACAACAGTTATTTCCCTTCTATCAATTGCCAGTTTAAGGTCAGCAGTTACTTTGAGTGCAGCTGTAAGAGTACTATGCCTGGCACGAAACCCAGATTGATTTGGGTCAATGAAATGGTTAGTTTCAATATGTGCAGTAAGTTGCTGATGGACGATGCGTTCGAAAGGTTTAGACAAGGTACAGAGGATGGATATCAGGCGGAAATCTTTGGGAGAGGTAGGGTTAGATATTTTGGGAACAGGGCGAATAATCTCCTCTTTCCAGATATCAGGAACTATTCCCACCTGTAGAGATGCGTTATAGATATTCAAGAGAATGGGACAAGTGACTGGTAAAGCTAAGCGAATCATTTTAAGGTAGAGAGAACTGCGGAGGAGGAAGGAGTGCTGTTTGCAAGGAATGTGGATTGTATGGTGAAGGCTGTTAAAAGATCTTCGGGTGAAAATTTTTTATCAGGAGCCAAGTGTTTTGGAGGAATAATTCCAAGTCGTCGCAAGAGAAACCAGATGTTTTCATTTTTATTCCTGTTTTTGATAGAATTGTGATTATATTGGTTGTATGAATCCCTGTCTTGTATAGGCCAGCCCTATCGGACTCGACAACTTTTGATGTAGAAGCTGTTGTCGCTTACGGGTTCCACTTGGCGATTGGAACTCATCAGTTGGCCGACAGGCGGCGCCACATCCGTCCTATTTCACAAAAGCATTAAGTCTTACGGGGATATTAATAATTAATTAAAAAGAATAAGGTTCCCGATCAGTCCAGTTAATGAAATTAATACTAATAATTCTTTGATGTGTAATTGATATGTTGAAAATGTTAAATTCAATAAATTCTAAAAGAAAATTATTTAAAAAAATATGTTTTGAAAGTACCATATATCTCTATTCTATAGAATGAATTATGTGTTACAATGAAAGTGCTATATAGCGCTGTATTCTACAGAATACAGCGATATATAGCATTTTTGAAACATATTAACATTTTTTTTTCTTCAGAATTTAACATTTTTGAAATATCAATCACACATCAAAGAATGATTAGTATTGTTTTCGTGAATTAAACTTATCGGTCATATTCTTATTTTAACTAATTTATTTATTTCCGCATAAGACTCTAAAGTAGCTGGCATCTCTTCCTGGCAGCACGGCTGTACTTTATTTTCTTAGGGCTCTTCTCGGACACATCATTCTCGTTTGCTTAACCCCGTTTATGGGACTAATTAATGTTCCGTTCCTAGCCGTACAACTGAAATTGCTAGTAACCGCACAGATCCATGTGCCTTTTTGTTGTTTGTTTCCTCGTTTGAATTCATGTTATTCCCACGAATAACTAGGGAATTAAAAAGTCCGTCATCACAGAGCCGCGCTTGTAGGGATAAGGCGATTTCCACTGGGAGGCCGCCCGGTATGCCAGGACACCGTATGTTTCACCATACCCTGGTAACAATCAGCCCTCGACACGGTAATTCACGTCTTTGTTGAGGGAGCTGTTTTGGGAATCGAAAGCCACTTTACTAACCACGAACTTCTACCCATCGGGGTCGTCCTCGCTGCGCCTTCCAGGTCGCGGCTACCGGCGGGAGTTCTTAGGCCTATTCACCTCACAACCTCTTTTTTATGAGATAGTAAGTGTAGTATTTATTTATCTTTTTGCATCACTTGATATAAAAACTCCCTTATTCAATATACAACTTCGACACTACTGTACTTGATTACGTTGTAATGCTGCAGTTTTATCAATTAATATTTCTGACCACGTTCAACTTCGGCACCACACCTTGAATTTTTTTATTTTTAACAAATTTATCTTCTATCTTAAGGAAAGCTTTCCAGGGCGCCAGGTCTTTCTTGGACCAGTTTTCAACAGCAAAATTCTTAAAAATTACCTCTGAGCAAAATATCACGACCTTTCTTGGATCAAAGGCTTCAAAACTATTCGTCAGAAAACCATGTTATACAATTATTTTCATTCTAAAGTGAATTTACAAGGTGAAGGCTTCTTATTTCAAAAAATGACTGGTCAACATTTCCAAAATAGTAACAATAACCATTTATTTTGAATTTTTAAAATGGTGCAAATATTATGAACATAAGATAATATCTTTAATTCTAACAATTTTATAACATCGAAATCAGAATATACTTCAAATCCTAATTGTTCTTTATACTCCAGGAGTCGCAAGTTTCTAATTTTCAAGCTCTCGTAAAATTGCATAATTATTCTTTCAGGTATAAAAAAAATCGGCGATAGGGGCAACATAGATTGGCAAAATTGGGAATTTCAAATCCGCAAAATTGGGTGTTTCTGAGCAGCAAAATGGAGATTTTCAGATCGGCACATAATAATCGAATACAATATATTGCGTTCTTTCCCTATCAGATACGTCTTTTTTCGTGCGACCTTGGTTTGGTTTTTCAATAGTCGCAGAAGATCGGAGCACAGTAGTGTATGTTTTGTTTATTTTGTCAGCTGTTCTTGGACTGTCTGAAGTTCTCTCCTTGGTGGGTGTGTTTTCTGATTTGTCATCTACAGGAATACTGCAGTCTGATTCAGTTCATACCTTATTCACGTTTACGTCGAACGATTCAGGATGCTGCATATCCTAAAAAATTTGCTTAATTGGAATTTTACCACGGATTTATGCTAAATTCTAATATGCTCTGTCTGAACTTTATTATTTTTCGTTAACCGTAGGTATCACCTTTTACCAATAAAAACGACAGATTGAAATTCTGTTGCTAACACCATGAAAATTATGGTTCAAAATCCATACTTTTCATTGAAAGCCCGATCAGGACACACTGGGCAAGAAAGTGCCTCTAGACGAATCATTTTTCAGTCCACAGTTTTCAGTCGGTTTACATGAGTTTTTTTTAGTGACAGTGTAGGGTAGCGTGGGCAAAATTAACATTGTTGTATTTTCACGTCAGTATTTAAAATCCATAATTTATTGTTAGAAAGAAAGACTTTACTTATATTTTATCAACATTTTTATCAATAATTTTGTCCATAATGAAGTATCTAAAAAAGTATGTGCGGGATTAGAAACGAAAGTGATAAAGCAATGCGCCAGTCTCATTTTGCCCCACGCCTAGGGCGGGATGTGCCATGTACTGGGGCGGAATGAGCCACGTATTTAATGAAATGATTTAATATATATTATTTACAACTAAGGGAAGTACGAAAAGAAGAGTATTTTAAAACGAAAATATAAGTTGCACATATTTGAAAAATTTTATGGAATATTAATTAAAGCATTTGATGTTAAAATGATGCAATCCTTTACCCTAAGCTCTACCCTATAAGTAACTTTGACAATATGTAGGTTTTCAAAAAAATACTTTTTTACATTTTTTTCGAAAGTATTGATTTTTTAAAAAAGAATTTCGAACGCAATATGTTCACTTCAGTGATAACATCTTTTATGGTTTTGAACATTTCCCGATAAAATAGATAGTTTTGGAGAAAAAGAGATGCATTGAGAATGAAAATTAGGTAAAGCCCACTTTTTTCGAAACCTGTTTTTTTTCAGTAAAGCCCATTTTGTTTTTTCTCTCTCTTAATCAAAAGTGGAAAGATTAAGCTTAAGTTTTCTGTCGCGTGTGATGTTAAAAAAAAATGCAAAAAGTCAACACGTTCAAACAAAATGCAATTTTTCTCATAAAGCATGTCGCACAGCGCACCTACTATGAACTTACCATGACAGTGGAGTATTACTTTAGACGTTTTTTTTCGAGATAAGTGTTCAACATTCTTTTTTTTCTCTTTTTTTCAGGAAAGCAGAACTCTTGCGAGGTGTGTATGCTATGGGCTTCAATGCACCCTCAAAAATCCAGGAGACTGCACTTCCGACGCTTCTTGCCGATCCGTAAGTCTTATTTCTGTATACAATAATATTTTTACTTGATTATTTTTAACGAGGACTATTCTGAAAGTTTGTATCCGACCAAAAATTCTTGACAAAATACGGGTACCATCTAAAGCTAGGAGAAGTCTAGGGTGGATGGAGGGGTAGGTCAGAAAGAATAAACAGTTTATATGTTAACAGCTTTTATGAGAGTTACCAATTCCTATGAGAATCCGGCCAAATATTGTTTGCTGGGCTATAGAGGTGTTTTCTTCTCCTTTACTTAATCTTTCCACGACGCTGAACGAGTAGACGTGCTCCTAGCAGGATGTCAGCCAGAACTAAGTCTCTCCTAGGTGAGGCTTTACAGAATC
Organism: Andricus grossulariae; assembly: GCA_011634705.1. NCBI lineage: Eukaryota > Metazoa > Arthropoda > Insecta > Hymenoptera > Cynipidae > Andricus > Andricus grossulariae. Next base: position 4,775 of record JAABKJ010009811.1, read on the forward strand.
AAGTATAGCGATGACTACGCGTTAGGTGGTGGCTTGTGGAGCAATGAGCCCGTTAATCCTCTCGCTGAGAAAGAAATTTGGAGTTTTTTTTTTGTCAAGGCTTCTACAATGATGGAGATTTGTGACCACGGCTCAACCATCGCGTGAACCTGATGTTGTTGTCCAGTTGACGAGTTACACAGTCCAAAGCTGTGCTAAGTATTGTCGTCGATGTTGAGCCTGGAAGCGGTTCCGTTATGTGTATAGTAAAGGAAACAGTACCGTTGAAATTACAAGGCATTGCTGTCGCATTATGCACTGTAGATGATAGTAGTTGAGTAGACCGATGAAGTATCGAGTGACGCTTCCCTGAAAACTCGTGACACCATTTTGTTGATGACAAAGCTGAGACTCAATTTCGGTTCTAGCAGTTTAAGCGAATCTCCTTAGATTCAATGTTTACCTGGCGTTGATGTGATGTCTTCTTCTTGAATTCATGACACTGAAATAAGAACTGTGGTCCTGAGCAAAATAACCAACCGCAGGTTTATCGATGTTGGCAATATGAGGCTTGAAACTTGCTGGTTTGCCTGACTTCAAAGCATGAGAATTATTGGGGGGTGCAGACTATGAAGCTACCCCGAGAGCTTCCAAAGTCCTGATCCTATTGTTGAGGAATGTCTTGAGTGTTTCGAAGGACGGTGGTTTTTGATGCTAGTCTATCAGTCTCTCAAGGGGAGTGCGCGTAACGGGGGACACGGATTTTAAGCATCTTTTGTGAGCAATAAGGGCTTAATTTAATATGAAAAAAGCTGAAACCGGTTACTTAGATAGAGTTCGGTTTGCATTGTCAAGCGATCGAGCAAGCTGCGATGGAGCAATGGTCTAGGTTCCAGGCTAGAGTCTGCCGTCATGCGTTAGCGTCGTCCTACTTATTTCAATTTTTTTTTTCTAATTATTTTTTTTTCAATAGTTTGACCGTGAAAACGCATAAATATTATATGAACAATAATAAATAGTTGAAAAAATATATTTTAATAATTGAAATATTATTTTTGACACAAAAATATTTTTGTCTATCAGTTGATGTTTGCAGCACGTAATAAATTATTTTTAAGCAATAAACACTATTATTTTGCAATTTTTCTACACTTTTATGAGCAAAAAATAAATTTAAAAAATTATATTTATGGAAAATAAATTAAAAGTAACTAAAAGTATAAAAGCGGAAGTTGGGTTACAAGTATTGAGATTTAAAATGAAGAATAACATATTAGGCAGCATGAAAACGTTCGCGTCCTCGTACTGCGGAATACCTACGTTTTAAAAGTTTTTACGATGATTATCATCCTAAAGTTTTTAGGTATTTGAACATTTGTATTACATGTTTATGCCGTATTTAATTATCAAGCGATATTTTTATACATGTTTTTAATAAATACGTAATATTTTCTAGACCCAATATTGCATTCTTCATTTTAAACCTCAATACTTGTAACCCAACTAACGCTTTTATATTTTTAGGTACTTTTAATTTATTTTTCATGCTTATAATTTTTAAAAATTTACTTTTGGCTCGTGAAAGTGAAAAAAATTGCAAAATAATCATGTTTATTGCTTGAAAATAATTTATTACATGCTGATGCAAACAGCAACATTAAAATATATTTTTAAAACTATTTATTATTGTTTTTTATAATATTTATACATATTCACGAATAAACTATTGAAAAAAAAAGAATTAGAAACAACAAAAATTGAAAAAAGTACGAGGACGCGAACGCATAACGGCCGACTCTAGCCTGAAAAATAGACCATTGCTCCATCGCACCTTTCTCGATCGCTCGATAATTCAAACCGATAGCCATTCTGCGCGAATTTCTTTAAACACTTTTTTCTCGTAAACCGCTTTTTATCTAAGTAAACGGTTTCAGCTTTTTTCATCTCAAATTAAGCCCTCTTCGCTCACAAAAGAGAATTAAAATCCGGGTCCCCCGTCACGCGCACTCCCCTTGTTGGTCTGTGGCTGATAATGAAAATCGGGTTTACTCCAGAAGAGGGTTTTAAAAAAAAAGATGATAGTTCTAAAAAAAGCAGATGGTAGCTCTACAAAAGCATCCAAACGCGACTAACGAGACCTTAAACGCACTTGGCCGTTGTGTAAGGACAAAAGCGGTAAAATATGAAAATAATGGAGAGAGCCTCGGAGGCTCAGGCAGTTAGGCACTCGGACTTCACGTTAGAGGTCCGGGGTCCGATCTTTGAGCCGGTACCTTTGAAAATTTTTCTATGTACTTTTAACGATTTTCTGGTGGTTTGGATCCCATCTTGAGCTGTAGGTCCCCCGTCATGTACTAGGCTGCATCCCACTCCGTGGATGATGGGGTAAAAAACCAGGCATTACTCAATATGCCAAATTAGGCACACTAATCTTATTAGATCCCTTGATTGCATTACAAATATGTGTCCGTGACTGTTGATATATACCGGGAAAAACCCTTGTAGATTATTCAAAATCCAACTCTAACTGAAGTGCCTTCTACGTGTTGGGCTGTAACCATGTTAAGCCTGAGAGAAAAATGAGCTTCCTCATTTTTTTATACAATAATAATGTGCCGAAAAATAAAAAAGCGGGGCGTAAATATTGAACATTAAATGTATACGAAAAAGAAATTTTAGTATTTAAGCATACGCTTTTATTTTTATTCGCCTCATAATTCTTGTGTTATTCTTGCAATCCCCATATTCCCGAAAGAAGTATATTGTTTCTTTTTTGTATATTTTATTAAAAGCTTGTTTTTTAGGCAATTATTTTTTTATTTCAATAATAATGTGACTCAAAAAGTAAGTCATATTATAATGATACAATAAATTTCTACAATTTCCTGGAATCTTTAGATTTGATATACTAGTTATTTATTGATATTGGAGGAAAGGATTAAGGATAATTAACTGTAAGATATGTTTAATTGCGTCCCAAACTACGTCGGACAGTAGTTTCAATGCATAAACTTCTAATCCAGACGGTAAATTCATTTCTGATACATGTGAAATTTTACTCTCACGGAGTGTCCATTTGACATTTTTATTCAATTATTTTATATGATTTCTGCGCTAAGATGGTTATCGAGGTGGCTGGGTATGCCCGATGGTAGGTATTCTAAAAGATTTTTGGTACATATTTTTACCTGTGGAGTGGAATATATTACAGACTTTTTTTCCGCCCTTTGCCTTGCTCTCGTGCAAGTTTATGTAAAAAAATAATTTCACGGACGAACAATGGGATGTAATTGCGTTGGAAGTGATAAGCGCTAAGCGTTCGGGCGATGCGCTAAGCGTTTAGGCAACGCGCAAAGCGTTAATATAATTGCATGTTATCGAGCTTCAAACGCGAAATTCGATTTCTATTATCAAGAGCCGTTTGGTTGTCTCAATCGGTGATAAAAATAGTTCATTCACAAACGCATGACAAACGTTATTTTCTTATGAAAGATTGCATCCTAAGTTCATCGCAAAGCGCTTAAGTTAAATGGCCAGACAAAAGAATCGATACCCAGCGTTGCAATTGGGCGCTGATCAACCAGTTTGTGTCAAGCACTCTAAAGTACCTTTTACCGAATTCTCCTTTCGTGTCAACGCTTCCTTCCTACTTTCAACGCTAAGCGTTTAGTAAAAGCACTTAGACAACAAAATAAACTCCCAGCGTTGCTGTTTGGCTTTGATTCGCCAGTTTTAATCAAGCAATCTAAAACACCTTATAAGAAATAATTATCTCGTTCTAATGGTCCCACTTCAACTCTAAGCGTTTAAGAAAACATCCAGACAACAAAATCAACTCCCAGCGTTGCTGTTGGGCTCGGATTAGCCAGTTTAAGGCAAGTAGTCTAAAACACCTTATAAGTAATATTTATCTCGTTCTTACGCTCCCATTTTAACTTCAACGCTAAGCGTTTAAGAAATCACCCAAACAACAAAATCAACTCCCAGCGTTCTTATTTGGCGCTGATCAGCTAGTTCAAGTCCGCAATAATCATTTGATTACGAAAACAGCACCGCTGGGGGTTGATTTTGTGATCTACGTACATACTTAACTTTGACGCTTAGAGTTGAAGTTGAAGTCGGAGCATTGGAACGAGATAAGCTTTCCTTATAAAATGTTTTAGACTGCTTGACCTAAACTGGCGAATCAAAGCCAAACAGCAACGCTGAGAGTTTATTATGTTGTCTGAGTGCTCTTCTTAAATGTCTAGCGTTGAAGGTAGGATGGAAGCGCTGGCACGAAAGGAGAATTCTGTAAAAGGTACTTTAGAGTGCTTGAAACAAACTGGTTGATCAGTGCTCAATTGCAACGCTGGGTATCGATTCTTTTGTCTAGCCATTCAACTTGATCGCTTTGCGACGAACTTGGGATGCAATCTTTCAATCGAAAGTAGCGTTTAGCATGCGTTTGTGAATTAGTTATTTGTATCACCAATTCAGACAACCAAACGCCTCTTGATAATAGAAATCGAATTTCGCGTTTGAAGCTCGGTAACATGCAATTATATGAACGCTTTATGCGTTGCCTAAGCGCTTAGTGCATCGCCCGAACGCTCAGCGCTTATCACTTCCAACGCAATTACATCGCATTGTTCGTCCGTGAAAATATTTTTCTACATAAACTTGCACGAGAGTAAGGCAAAGGGTGGAAAAAAAGTCTGTAATATATTCCACTCCACAGGTAGAAATATGTACCAAAATCTGACTTTTAAATCGTCGTAGCGCAAAAACTGTTCATAATTTGAGTTCTTGTCATAAGGACCTTTTGATCAGGAGAGCATAAACTAAAAAATATCAAATACTTTGAAAATTCCACCGGGACCTTTTTTACCATGTATTTAGTGCGGGGTCCTTTGCGGAAATTTATGGAAATTTGTAAAAATGAATTTCGGGTAATTTATGGTAACTTCCCATATTTACCTGTAAAATTACCATGAATGACCGAATTTTTTTCATAAGTTGCCAGAAATTTATGGAAATTGAAACAAATTAATTTTGAGTTATTTATGGTAAGTTACCATATTGATCGGTAAAATTACCATACATGACCGAAATTTATGGAAAATTTTATAAATGAATTTTGGGTAATTTATGGTAAGTTACGATCTTCACGGTAAAATTACCATAAATTACCGAAAATTTTCATAAATTTCCGCAAATTTATAGACATTTTTTATTTGAATTTTGGTCAATTTATGGTAAGTTACTATAAATCACATAAGTCATTTTTGATAATTTGGAATAAGTTAACATAAATTACATGCTTTTTCATTCAAAATCTAGTATGGACTGAAATCATGACTGTATTTCGAGAAATGTCTGAAATCATCCATTTTTTATACAAAATATCGTATGCGCAAAGGGGGAGAGGCACTTTTTCGACTTGTGTTTTTGTTTTTAGTACTCGTCTCCGGCTCGCGCTACGCGATCGCCTACGACTTCTGCTGAAAACATACACACGTTGAAAAAGCCCCTCTTTTCCCCCTAGGTGCATTATATAGTATTATGAACTTCCTTCATATGCATATTTAAATAATAGTGCTTTTTAAATTCCATGAGGCACATAGCACATTTTGCCACGGCATTTTTTTGTTTTTTTGTTTTTGTTTATAAGGTGGCAAATTATCAAACTCTGCTACGATTAAATTAGAAACAAATGGAGAAAAATGTTTGTTCAATGTTAGGTTCTATTTAGAAAAAAATGCATTTTTATGTTTTTATCAGGATGAAGCCGTTTTACGTGTGCTTTAAAATTAGACAATTTCGTGAAAGTAAAATAACAAGTTCACAAAACATTGTAATGCAATTTAACTACGTAACCATAACGATTATATACACAAATAAAACTGGGAGTACTGGGAGTAGTCACATTTGTCACTAACTTGGGTTTGAGGTTCAAACCATAGCGCGCTAAATCGGAGCGGCTGAAAGACCAAATATTTTATAATTCTTTATATAAAGCAAAAGAACTTAATCCTAGCCCTAATAATTCTTTTATACCGATATACTTCGTTTCACAATAAGTAATAGTGATTGATATATAACTTTTTTTAATCCAAAAAAATATCTACTGAGCGTTATTTACTTTCGTAGTGAAATGAATGCAATTTGAGGTTTTCTTTTTAATTCAAATGATGGCGCGCCGAATTGAAGCGGCTGAAAGGTCATAGTGCGCATGCCCAGCGCAAAATCAAATATTCTCCTTTTCCCTAGACGCTTGTCAGTTAGTGATCCTTCTAAAATACCCCGGGTAGAAACTGCCTCTTTATGCCTAAACTAAATATTGGCTCTTATGAGGCCGCAGCCAGATTTTCTAGCTAGA
>JAABKJ010009812.1:0-11114 GCA_011634705.1 Andricus grossulariae
CACTTTTTTCCATTTTCGTTAACATTCACGAGGTTCTCTCCTTTCAATGGCTATCGAACACAAAATAAATGACCCAGTTTGCTCAAAATTTTACAGTAGTCTATTCATAGATGGCGTTGACGGGATCAGTGGTGCATTTAAAGTTACTGCGCAAAAAATGCAAAAAGTCACTAATTTATCAAACAGCCCTCGTATTAAGTGAGACTTTCTGGTATGTCCTTCTCAGTCTTCACGAAATCTTAGCACCAGTTTTCAAATGGCTCACTATTCTGGAGGCTGATAGTTGCAAAGCAAGCTCAGTTCCAAGAGTTTGGAATGAAATAATAACAAGTTACAGCATCTGATATATATATATATTTTTACTATTTTTCAATTGTCCCTTAGATCGTCACCCAGAGTTGATTTTTGGAATAAACCAGGCTTTAAGAAATAGGTCAAAATGAGACATATTAATAATTTTTCAATGTAAGTTAAAAACAGCAAATTGGTATTTTATAAGGAAAAGATTGTGAATGTAATCGGATAAGGGAATTGGTCCGATTCCGAAACTTTATTGTACAAAATTTTGAATAAAATAATCTGGAAGATGTCGGAATATACAAGGTTTTTCCTTCTACATTGATACAGAAAACTACTAGATTTAACTCATATTTTTTCTGCATAAAAAAATACTATTTCCAATCGCTGATGGGCAAAGACAAAAGCTCTTTAGGAAATACTAGAAATCCAACGATATTTTTGGGTTAGGCTTAAGTCGGCCGTTTTATAACCTAAAAGGATGTAAAATTTTCCGCTGTTAAAGTTTACATGCTATTGAGCGAAAGATTATCCTATTATGGAGTAAAAGCTGTCGACTGCTACGCCCAGCTGAAAATTCTCGTAAAGGACCCCGGAGGATCCTTGACATGTTTCTGTACAGGAAACTGCACACGAACCTGTACAGGTAATCTTAACGGTTCCTGTGCAGGAATTTAGCGAAGGAAACTGTCATGATCCTGCAAAGGAACAAGTATACAAGGTAAAATTTAAATGATCCTGTACAGGTTCCTTTACAGAGTCAATTGAGGTGTGGGTTCATGTACAGGAACATGTTCAGGATCCTATACATGAACCTGCATAGAAAATAATCCGCGAGGGTTCGCTAGTTGCTTGGCTCTCTCGATGGTGAGTTTGATCCTCAAGGGAATAAAAGGAAGGCAAATTTATAGCTGTAAGCGACATGAGTTTTCGCGATGGCTTCCTGCAAAGGACCCTATAAGTGTTTCTGTACAGGATTCTCCCAAAAGTTCCTTTGATGTCTCTCTGTGAGAGATCCTATACACTTTTCTGTACAGGAACCTGCGCCTCGATTTTCTTCGCAATGGAACCTGTACCGAAAGCCGCACAGGATCATTCAAAGGTTCCTTTGTCGGTGCAGGTTCCTTTGCAGGATCATGCACAGTTTCCTCCGCCAAATTCCTGCACAGGAACCGTCAAGATTACCTGTACAGGTTCGCGTGCACTTTCCTGTACAGGAATATGTGCAGGATCCTCCGAGGTTCCTGCATAGGAATTTTCAGCTGGGTAACGGATTTGGCTTAGTACTGACTTAGAAGGATCGTTTTCTCTTCCGTTTGTTCACAGGACTAATAAAACATTATCAGCAATTACTTGGTGGAAAACAAACAATGTTAATCCCGAATTGAGTACCATTGCTGCTGATATTCTCAGCATGCCATGTTCTTAGCTGCAACGGAAAGGAGGTTCAGCAGGTACGGGAACGTGCACACTCTCAAGAGAAATCGTTTAACGACTGAAAGTGCTGGGAAGATTACCTTTGTCTCCTTTAATTTAAAATTTGAAGCGTCGAAAAAAGGCTTCTAAGAGGAAAACAGAAAAGATTCATGTTTGTAACTCCATGGGACGATACGGAATTCGGGCTTCCTGCAGAATATGAGGATATAGATGCAGATTTTGACTCGCCTGATTCCAGTTCTGAAGATGGAGACTAAAGCAAACAAATTTGTTTATGCGCTACGCATAAGTTTGACTCAATGTGCCTTAATCGTCCAAATAAACAGTATTTGAAAAATTGTTTCTGATCCAGATGTAGTTCTCATGTGGCGATGTATACTTATAAGTGAAAGCAATGATACTTAAAGTTATCATTCATATTTGATAATATAATAGTAAGAACATTTAGGAAATACGATCAGACTGACTAAACATAATCTCAGTATTAATTCTCTAAGACTAATAATAATAATGATTTTTCTTAACTTGTTCTACACTAAAGTTTATAATGTTTATGGTTTCAGGCTAAAATGGCGCTTGGTACACATGTCTTTCCGTTCGCTCCATGCATTTTATTGGAAAACGCAAGATATAAGTCGGTTTTTATATCTTTGAAACCGCTTCTGGCAAAATTTTAAGATTCTTTGGTTTTTGTGAGCTCTGTTTGGTGATTTAATGTGACTGTGCAAGTGAAATCCGAAAAAGCAAAGTCTGTAAAAGTGTGCGTGGTACTGTGTGGTATATATTACATCAGCAATCTCTTATAAACTCAAAGCCGTATGTGTCATACACGCATACCCGCTCACTACAATGGTCGACAACATGGATATACTTAAGGAAACTAAGGCAACGGTAGACGAAAACGAAGAGAGACTACAGTCTTTACAAACTACAAGCTAACTAACCAGGAAGAATATAGAGCGGTTAAATACAAACAACGACAATTTACACCAGAAGCAAGAAACCCTGGAAAAAAAGGTGGACACATTGGCACCCGTCTTTGACAAATATATTCGGAAAGATCAATCTAAATCTTCCTGACACGGCAATAGATGTAGCTTTTCGACTGCGTAAGATTCCCGGTAATAGACCTGTTTTGATATGTCTAATTGCACCCAGATGAAAGGCATTAATTTTCACTAAAGCTACAGAGATCCAAGATCTTGGATATGGAATCGCCAACGATCTAAAGAGAGGAACGGGAACACAGGAGAGAACTCCTTGCTCTTCGTAGAGAGCTGAGTCCTCAAGGATTAGACCCGAAGATTAAAGGAAATCGCATCCAGCTAAATGACAAATTATACACTCTGGAAGAACCTAAGGTTCAGTTTTCTGTGGATCGCCAAGAACCCCAACCCAGCAATGCAGTAAAACAATCAAATATTTCACGTGTTGAAAAGAAAAAAGGTCGCCCTTCCAAAGAGAAACTCAACAGTAATACCTACTCTCTAGAAAAGACAGCTTCGAAAGATTTTCTTGCTCCTCAGCAACGAGAGAGAACTACACGAAGCTCATCTCTGGGGAAAAATAGCAACCATCACGGAATCTACCACAAAAAACTGCAAGAGTCTTTTTCTGGTATATGCATGGCTATAAAAATTTTAACGATCTTGCTGAGGAAGTAGTGGACTGGGATATAGTCTGTTTATGTAAAATATGGATGGAAGCAGCGCCGAAAAAATCTCTATTTTGTTTGAGTAATTATACTATTTTATACAGCAACGCGATTAGAGTAAGCACGAAGGGTAGACCTAAGGGGGGCCTCGCTATTGCGTTCAATAAACTTTTATATAGTCATGACATAATTGATCAAAGTGAAAACTACATTTTTGTTCAATTTCATTCAGGGGCATTCTCTTTTATTGTAGGCCTAATATATTTAAACCCAGATCTGAAATGTAATACATGTCTAGATCTTTTAAATGATGTGTTGATCAAGGTCGAAACTTTTAGCTCTAATTATCCAATAGTGTTAGGGGATGACTTCCACAGCAGGATGGGAAACCTAAACCCCTCAGAATTCTGGGGAGCTGTTGATAAATTTAAACCTAACCCCCCGAAGAATGACGTAATTGACATTTCCACGTGTTTTACCTATTTGCAAGATTTATTTCTAGCTCGAGTTTTATACCTAAATGAAATGCCTGATTATAAATGCCAAATTTTAGACTCGAGAATTACCAGTGGCGAAATAGCACGTAGCTTTTCTCAATGTAAAAATGGAAAGTCACCTGGTCCTGATCTAATTCCAAATGAATTTTATAAATTTTTACCTCAGCACTGGTGTCTTTATCTAGAGAACCTTTTTAATAAAGTGTTAGACTCAGAGGAGGTGCCTCGAACTTGGGCTGAATCACAGATAGTTATGATTCACAAAAAGGGAGGAAAAGATGATCCTGCCAACTATAGATGTATCGCGCTAACTAACTCCATATCTAAACTCTTCACGCAAATTCTCAACAATAGATTTAAAATATGGGTAAATGAGACAAATTTCATTCCTGAGCTTCAATCAGGCTTTCAAAAGGGCCGAGGTTGTGCGCATAATATATTTACTTTAAACGCAATAATTCAATTTCATCTGAGATTGCCTAGAAGGAAAGTTTTTGCCTGCTTTGTCGACTTTAAAAGTGCATTCCCTTCCGTGAAACATTCGCGACTATGGCAAAAACTCTCTGGTATAACTCCTACAGTACAGGTAACGGAAGGGGTTTTGCAGAGCGAAGTTTTAAGCCCCAGAAAATTTTTAATTTTCACGAGCGATTTGGAGGACTTTTTCATTCAGTACGGGGCCAGAGGACTTTCCATTGACGCCAACAACGAGGTTATCCTCTTAGCTTATGCGGATGATATAGTCATCTTTGCGGAATCTCAAGCTGACCTGCAAAAAAAAAGCTCCGTATTCTTCATAAATATTGTAACGAGAATTTTTTATCAGTCAGTGTAGCGAAAACCAAGATCTTGATTATTCAAAAGCAAGGGCGAATAAAAAATTACAAATTCACATACGCTGCTGCACCAACAGAAATAGTTAGCAGCTTCCTTCATCTAGTATAGATTTTCACGAACTCAGGTGTATTTCTTAGGGCAATCGAGAAATTTGTCACGTCGGCTAACATTGCATCAAATACTGTAATACAGATACTTATGTCAGCCAAAATAAGCTCTTGGAAGGCGATGGACACCCTTTTCCGCAGTCTGGCGCTTAGCGTGCTCTTATATAATGTAGAGACTTGGAGCTCGAGATATTTGGATGAAATAGAAAAGGTTCAAACTAAATTTTACAATAAGATTCTGATGCTGCCATTCGCACTTTGGGATACGCGGTTAGGACTGAGATGGGCAAGGACCCTTGGCCCTAGCCGTTCTAAAAGCGGTATTAACATGGACTGAAGAAGTACTAATCACGTTTGATTCTAGGTACCCAGATATCTAATTCAAGCGTTTGAAGGTACTCGCTGCGCTACCTTCAGCAAACTCAAAATACAACTGGTTCCTACAGGTGAAAGAAATGCTTGCTATTTGCTGAGAAAATGCGATTTTTACAGAGTGGCGGAGAGTACATGTCTTAAAGTCTTTCCCTATTTGTTCTTAAAGAGATCCACCCAACCATACGTAAAGCTAAATCTACCAATTTATGTCACAAGGCTAATTGCACAAACTCGCTTGTTTTCTAATTTTCCTTATCGCATTATTCACTTTCTAGTGATTTGCTCGAAGTTTCAAAATTTACGAAATGAACATTCTCAAATTCTTGGTCGCAGGGTGGCCTCTAGGGACTTTTGGGCGGACATTTTGGCCTCATCAGATTCCACGACTTTGAAAAACCTAGCTGTTTACCTTAAAGAGACGCTGGCGATTAGGAGCGGATTTTAATACTATATTTTATTACGTATGATTCCGGAACCACTTGCATGATCATGTTTGATCCCAATCAAGATAGGACTAATATCACGATGCGAATAACTAAATCCGAGAACAATGATTTAAGTATATCTGTTAGAAAATAACACTAATTTCTGTAATTTGTTTATGTAAACCAAATCATGTAATTTTTTCGAATAAATTATTATTATTCTGTTTATAACTGTTTGAAAGAATTCACGGTATCAATAAATAAAATTCTATTTTGAAAAATATGGAGTATATTGTATATAAAACTACAAACTAATTTCTATGTCTAATTTTTTTTGTTAATATACCGCAAAGTTTGCCGTCACCCTCTCCAAAATTAAATTGCTGAGAATTTTCGAACTCTACGGGCACCAATTCTGCTACCTTTTGGATTTCGCGCGTGCGCAATAAACACGCTCACTTGCTTCTTCCAGTCTTCCAGCGCAACAGGGAGATGAAATCAAAAAACGATGTTCAAAATAACTTGTAAAGGGCAATTATCAACCGATTTTGGATTTTTGCTTTCAGAAACATGCACCAATGAATTTTGAAGAGATTTTTGTGGGCTGATTTTGACATTTTTCTTTCATTTAAACTTTTGTGTTAATGTAAGGAGTAAAAACAAGTCGATTTTTTCGTTTTTTTTTTTATTTATCTTCGTCAAAAAAATCTTTCTATGATCAGGATCACTAGACTTAATGCACGGGCGTAGTTTAAGTTAATTGTAATAAACAAATTAACTTAACAAATAGTCTACATTATGGATTTTTCGTTCGCAAACTAGATTTTTTCGATAAAAATACTTGCTTTTATCGAAAAAATAATACTTGATCATGAGAATTTGTCATCCGATATTTTATAATAATTTTATAAACAACTGATATGAACAAATGCCTATTGTGGATATTTAAAGGCAGAAAGGGATCGTTTTTTCTCTTAATTTTCCACAAATCATGTCGTTGGTGATGATTAATGATAGAAAATTATTATGCCATTTTTTCTATTCATGGATAAACTATTTTTTTATCCTTCTCCTTTGATCTTAATAAAGAAATAGTCTGAAAAAATAAGACTTGTTGAGGATATTATGTAACCGATTTCGATGTTTCTTTTTAAAAAGGCTCGACATTAAATGAAGAATGATTGTACCAAATATTTATTAAATTTCAATAATTTTTTTTATTGTTATACGCATTTTAATGAAGCATTTAAGAAGTTAGTCATTTTCACGTAGAAATTTTTTTCTTAATTAATAACATTCCACACATCTGGATAGTAATATCCCATCAAGAAAATGTGTCATTGACGTATCTAAAATACTATCTAAAATATATTTGTTATAAAATTAACTCAAAATAAGAGCTTTTGTACAACTGAATGTGGCTCTTACAAATATTTATTAGAAATTTCATCAAAATTTACAAAATTTCATTAAAAAATACATTTGCACATTATGCAAAAGATTGAAGTTGTTTGGAATGATATTAATTAAGAAAAAAAATTTCTACGCGAAAATAACTAACTTTTTAATTTGTTAATTAAAATGTTTATAACAATAGAAGTTATTAAAATTTAATAATTATTTGTTACAAGTATTCTTCATTTTTCCAGACTATTTCTTTATTTAAAAAAACAGAAGGATTACAAAAATAGTTTATCTATGAACAAAAAATATCGCATGATAATTTTCCACCATTAAACATCACGAACGACATGATTTGAGGAAAATTAAGAGAAAAAACGATTTCTTTCTGCCTTCAAATATCCGCACTGAGCATTTGTTTATATATTTTGTGTATAAAATTATTACAAAATATCGCATAATAATTTTCCATCATTAAACATCACTAGCGACATGATTGGAGCAAAATTAAGAGAAAAAAACGATTTCTGTCTACCTTTAGATGTCCACACTAGGCATTTGTTTATATAATTTGTTTATAAAATTATTACAAAATATCGGATGACAAATTCTCATAATCAAGTATTATTTTTTCTATAAAAGCAAATAATTTTATCCAAAAAATTTAGTTTGCGAACGAAAAACCCATAATGTAGACTATTTGTTAAGTTAATCTGTTTATTACAATTAACTTAACAATGTAATTTTTTTGCTTTTAACTACGCCCGTGAATTAGGTCTAACGATGCTGATCATAGAAACATTTTTTTGACGAAGATAAACAAAAAAAAAACGAAAAAATCTACTTGTTTTTACTCCTTTCATTAACACAAAAGTTGAAATAAAAAAAAAATTAAATCAGCCCACAAAAATCTCTTCAAAATTTATTTCTGAATGTTTCTAAAAACAAAAATCCAAAATCGGTTGATAATTGCCTTTTAAAAGTTATTTTGAATATCGTTGTTTGATTTCACATCCCTGTTGCTCTGGAAGACTGGAAGAAGCAAGTGAACGTATTCATTGCGCACGCGCGGAATCGAATAGGCAGCAAAATTGGTGCCCGTGGACGCTTGTCCCTGCACCTTGCTGAATTGAGTCTGTCAAATCATGTATATTGCCGAATTGGAGTCAAAGTTCGGTTAATATCACTCCGTTCAGTTAAATAATTAATATCGATCGCCCAAATCGGGCGAATAGAGCCTAATGCATTGTAGAATTGAATTTAAAGGTCCAATTCGATAATGTCATCAATTCGAATACACCAAACCTAACCTGAATTCATTTTCGCGTTATATCTATTCAACTTTTTTTACTGGGCGCGTTATTTGGAGGCATATTATTTTGCTTTCAGGGACGTTTTTCGGACACCAAAATAGAGCAAAGTGAGTAAAAAATTTAATCCCATCTTGATGCGCGGAAATTCCACAGCTGCAAGTGTTGATGGGGACATTTTAGCTTTAAATTGGACTTAACTTTTGCGCGAAATGAAATATTGACCTAATCTATGGTAAACTTCTTAGGTCCAACATACTGTTCGATTTCCATAAGCATAGAAAAGTGTGCTTCAAGAAGTCTTTGGAGTAAAGTACGATGACGGAGAGGAAATTTTTTCGACAAAATCCAAATTTTCGATATTTGAATGTATGGCACTTGATTCGACACTTTTAGTAGCACATCTTCTTTCTTTATAACATGGGGTCTGACGGACGCTTAAATCTAATAAGAAATCCAAGGACTTTTGACGCTTTGTAGATGCACGTATACTTTCCACACCTACAGATGTTGGAGGGGACATTTGAATCGTAAACACGGTGACACGACTTTTTGATTTGTTCGTTGAATGAGAAATCAAAGAACAATTTCAAATCCATGAAATTTAAGTAGCCCATACTCTACACTTAACTAAAGTCGGGGCCCAATGTCGAGGCCCCTCACCTCTTTTTATTGCAACTCGCACCAAAAAAATGTCGGAATTGTCTAATAAAAAGCATCTGAAAGCCTAAGGTCTCCCGAATTCAGCGATATGGTCACTTTTATCCTGAAAAATTGCTGTCAATACTTAGAGGCCAAAACATCCCCAAAAATAGAGGTTTTCGGCCTCCTTTTTCAAGCGACCACATTTATCTGTTCCCAGAAAGACGGCGACGTTAAGAAGTTTTGCAATGCAAGTTCAGTGCAATAATTAAATTTATCATGGAATCATTATTAGGCAAGAAATATCATTTTGAATATTTTTGACTTTAATTAGTGTGGGCGTGTGAACAGCACAGCGGGACAAGTGGCAGAAAAAAGGTACCCTTTCGATGACAAAAGTAACCAAGTCGGCTTGCTTCTGGAGTTACTATTGTCATTGAAAGGGTACTTTTTTTCCTACTACTTGTCCTGCTGTGACGAACCACGCGCCAACACTCATTATTGTCAGAAATATTCAAAATTATATTTCTAGCGTAAGAATGATTTTATCATAAATTTAATTATTGCTCTGCACATAGATTACAAAACGGCTCATTTTGAGCCATATAAAGCAGAAGACTTTTCTATTTGAGTATTACCAACATTGCAATCGTTTAACTATTATTTTGAAAAGTGTTCCAGTTACTTAAAAACAGTGAAAACGTGGTGGATGGATCATAAATATTTTTTTATTTTATTGGATTTATGAAGACGTTAGTAAACATTATATGCGTTTGTATTTTGCAAAATATAACCTCACTTTCATTTCACACCAGTCTATTAGCTACACAATAAAAAACAATCAGTTTCATTCACAAGAGCAACAACATTATTCTCTTTTACGAACAAAATAATGTTTTTCTGTTGGAAAATAAATATTTGATTGAAATAAAATATTTATGACGAAAACTTGGAAAATCGTACCACACTTCGTAGTTCGGTTCGAGTTATAATTACTTTTAAAGTGCATACATATTGCAAATAAAATAATGTACTCCAAAAATGAAAATAAATAAATAAAGTTACTACGGGAAATATTATTATTTTTTAAACTTAGTTCAAATTCTTCACGTGTTTTTAATATTGATGTTGATCTTATTTAATAACATGTATATAGCAAAACTATTCTATATCATATGATTGAAACTTGGCTTCTGTCTTTCTTTTCTTACCAGAAAAATTAGAATGGACAACTTAGAACTATGTCCATTTCATTGAGTGGAATTTATCAAAAGAGAAAGAAAAGTCTAAAGAAATATCGATTTCACGCTTTTGACATGGCTTCATTACGACAAAATGAAAAAGAAATTCTTTGTAAAATTCATGGGTCCTCCCTACAATGACAAAACAAATAAAATTTTGTATAGTTTAATACATAATGAATTAGTTGCTCCGGACCATTGGGATGAGTACCCATTCAAGCTTCTTGGTCATGCAAGTTCGTTTAAAATGTTTTTATTCAAAGGCTTTTGGATATGGAAGGCTACGGAACTAGATTTGCATAATAGGTCAAAAATTAAATCAGTGCTTCTTCCAACATAAATTTAAGATAAACTCTTTTTATGTTTTAATTTCAAACGATTCGTTGTATATATTACACTAATTATTTCACACTTTTAAAACAGTTGAAGAACATGTGAAAGTATAGAAACAATAAACACTTAAGCACAGAAATCGACCCCATTTAAACTTGGTTTGGTTTCTCCACCTGACGCTATAAGAATGATAAGTGGGATGGAACTATTTCAAAAATCTGGCAATGCTTTGAGAGTTTTCGTGTTAGAAAGAAAGGTTTAGTTGGCCTTGTGACTTTGAATACTTCACGACGTAATTTTGATAGTGGTTTTTTTCATTTTAAACAAAGTTTTTTATTTTTCAATATATATATTAAAATAAAATATCCTCAATTTTTCGAGACTGTGTTTGTGACTTTTAACAGAATTTTTAATTAGTGTCATGATGTACTGCGTGAAATGGTATCGGTATATTCGGTTCGGTTTTGATTCGGTTCGGTTCTGATTCCTTAGGAATCGAACCGAAGGGCCTATGACAAAGCCACCGAACGCGTCCTCGGGTTGCGGATAGAGGGTCCC
>JAABKJ010009813.1:0-11114 GCA_011634705.1 Andricus grossulariae
AGGTCCCACCGAGATTTGAACTCGGATCGCTGGATTCAAAGTCCAGAGTGCTAACCATTACACCATGGGACCTCGGTAAAAAGTGCGAGATGTTTACAACACAGTTGAATTTTTTAACCAAAAAGTTAACTTTCAATCAAATAGTCAAATTTTCTATTAAAATAAAAGAATTTTCAACCGAAATAGACGAATCTTCAATAAAATAGTTGAATTTTCTACAAAAGAGATGGATTTTCAACTAATATACTCAATTTTTAAATAAGTAGTTCAACCAAGTAGTGAAATTTTCAACCAAACAGTTAAATTTTCAACTAAAAATCATCAATTTTCTACCAAAAATGGAAGAAAAAAATTCAGTTCTACCCGCCATGCAACACAATTGACAACATGGAATCAGTGCACGACAGGTAACCAACACAATCTGACGATGGGGTGATTGAAGATCCCGAAAGAAGGTTTAATAGTGTCAGATCACACAAGTCCATGCTGTTGGGGGCTAACATTGGTTATCCGTCCTAAAGGCCGTGTCTCACGTCGAAGTAGGAAAGTTTTGACCATCAACGTTACGTCCCCAACTTAAAGATTACGTTACGGCACTTTCAATTTATCTGAAATGCTTTCCATCTTTGGAGTAAATGATTAGGAAGTGAAGTATTGCAAATAACTTGAGCTTTCCAGAGATCCTGCATCAGGATCTTCGCGGCGATACTGATTATACTCAGCCAGCCAACTGGATCAAAGAGTCGGAAAATAGCAGCCAGAACCTTCCTCTTGGTGATCGGGGGTTCACTGTCGATTACTGGTGCTTTGAATCGAAATTCGTCAGACACAAGATCCCAGGCGACTCTCAAAGCATTAACTGGGCCATCGTTCTCGAATAGTAGCCAATTTTTACGCACTCTATCGCACTCAGGAATTATATTTAGCAGAGTTAAGTAGTCAGAAGCCTACTTCTTCAGATTTTAACAGCTGAATCAGTTAATCTCGAAGTTTAATGGCAGAAACTTCATCACTCGCGCCTGATAATCAACATAAATATTTTTCGGAATCGAATTACCAGATATAGAACGCATAACATTCCGTAGATTAGAGTCCGAAGTTGGTAGTGACTATCTTCGTTTGCTCCTGGTTCCTCCCAAACGATATATTGAAGATCAACATCTCTTTCGTCAACTCTGATGAACGAAAAATCATTTCAACATCACAGAAGACAATTGGAGGAAATCCCCAACGCATCAAGACGGCAGCAAGGTCATTTAGCAGTTTTGGACCTGTGTACAACAAGTTATTCAATGATGCATTAAAGATAATGCGAAGTAAGAAACGACCATGTTAATTTCGCCAAACGGCATGATGTGGGATGCAGTAAATGGAACTGAAACTCGTAAGTGTTTCTGTAGGAGAAATAAGACGCATTGCCCCAACCTTTCATAATCAGACATAAAACGCGTATATACCTCGTTCAGCAAGGTTTCCTTCTCCAATCGTTGACATACGGAATCGACTATCCGTTTGGCTCCTTGCAGAGATTCTCCTAAGTTGTGAATACAGGATGGTCGAAGAGGGAAACGTAAGATGTATCTCACGGAGTTGTCACGTCGGAAGCCGGCCATGAACGCTCATTCACACTCCTGATTCTCCAGTTAAATCATGGATGGAATAGTTAATTCCTCCTGTTCCCAAAATCGCTTTAGAATTTGAGCAAGGTTGTCCCTTTGATGACTACTCAAGGACGTTACGGTTATAGAGGGTCTGAGCTATTTGACGGCTCAGATAATCCAACTTGGCCGACCACAACCCATCTAAAAACAGTTTGGAGAGCAACGGGAGCCTCGCCTGATCCGTGAGAAAGTCCATCGAAAAGAAGTGAGCCGTAAATGACAGCGCTTAAGAGCATGTCGATAGGTCTTGGCACAGCGAATTCTGGATCCGCTAAGGGGAGCCCTTAGATGTGAATCCAGTTCTTCTGGCCAATTGTCTGCGATGGAGCAGTCACGCCAAAGTCGGGAAGAACTATACAGTTCACCTCTACAGGTAACGCTACTTATACAGACTCAAGGCGAAGACTGACTCGTCTAGGATCAATCTCGATGGGCTTATTTCCAACCGGGCTGATAGGAACATCAACTGCCTGTTGCGGAAAACCAAGTCGTTGAACAAAGAGACGTGATATTTAAGCTGGCTCGGCTTTGCTAGATTTTTTTTACATACTGAACATGTAAAATAATGAAATATTTACCAAAGACACGGTCACGGTACACGGTACACGGCACAGACACGGTACAAGGACGTAAGTGTAAAAATGAGAATGTTACAGGAGGGACAAAAAGCTCTTTAACTCTCCCCCGTTCAATTGAAAGAAACGATTAAATGATAGTGTTGAAGTACTACCAGGGTACAACAAATGATTGAAAAAAGTATAAAAAAGCAACTGTTTCAGAGAAAATCGTTGTCGAAGCAGCGGCGTTTCCCAAAAAACGCTGCGCTTAACACTGAAAAATCTGCATATCTTTTGCAAATTTGAATTTTTTGTTTAGACTAAAAAATCGTTTCGAGCGATTGTTTTCTCCTATTGATTCGTGAAAAGATCGCCTGAAAAAAGCACCCACCTCTGAGAAAATCCTTATCAAAGAAACGAAGGTTCCCAAAAAATGCCAGATTTGACATATAAAAAACTGCATAACTTTTTTTTTAATTTAAAAGGAAAAACAATGAAATGATCTCAAAATGTTATTCGGATCTATTGAATCGTAAAAGAATTTGTTGAAAAAAGCAACCGTTTACGAGAAAATCCTTTTTAAAAGAACTAATTGCCTCCTCTACAATGCGTATACGATATTTTAAAACCTATATAAGTTTTGCGAGGCTTATCAAAAAAGAAAAAGAATAAAGTACTTTCGAATCCATCCTGAGCTCTGCTATACTATTAGAAGAACACTTTAAAAAAATGAACCTCTCATGAAATAACCCTTGTGCAATTGCGGCATGCCCCCAAACAAGACAGACCTGTGAGACAAAATAATGTATAAGTAGAACATTTTTTATTTATAAAAAAAATTCAATTCAATTAAGGCCGCACCCATGAATAAACAACCAGCCCCCGATAATTTGCTGAACATTATTTTTTGCATATGCAAATCAGGTTGTGGAGGAAATTGTGGATGCAGGAAAAGTGGACTTTTCTGTACACAAGCCTGTTCCGAATGCAACGGTATGAATTGTTCCAATTGTTCACCAGCAACAATTTTTGTTGACAATGAAGATGAAGATGAAGAAATTAATAAAAATATGTAAAAATGCAATAAAGATTACGTATCAGTAATGTTCAAAATTATTTTCTCCGTTTCTTTTTTGTATCATATTCCTAAATTTTTCGCAGAGAATTTTGTTCATGTATAATAATATATTTAGAATTGTTGTGAATTGTAATAAATAAAATTTCAATTAAAAATCGAATTGTTTATTATTTTTATTAATTAGTTATTATTCTTCATTCATAAGCAAAGAAAAACAATCATTTACGTTAAAATTATCTTCTTAAATTTCAGGTAATTTTGGGTTTTTCGCAATTCTGCAATTGATAAAATCTCCACTGAATATCCAATTATTAATTATTTTTATTGATTAATATTATTATTTTTCATTTTTGAGCAAAAACCCAAGTGATTACGTTTTTTTTTTAACTTTCAGGTATTTTTTTATTTTTTTCAATTTTGTAAATTATAAAATACTAATTAAATATCTCATTATTAATTGCATTAGACAATTAATTATTATTTTTCATTTTCAAGTAAAAAAAAAATCAATCCATTATGCTCAGCTTTTTTTTCTCAAATTTCAGGTATTTTTTGATTTTTTGCAATTTTGCATTTAGAGCACAAATTTTAAAATGGTAAAACTTTTAGTTCTTCCAATTTGGAATATTCAAAAAAAAAAATTCAAATCCGAGCTGTTACAGACCGATGTTAGATAACATATATTTTTGGTCTACGCTACCTCCACTATACACTCCGCGCGGACGCTGGAGATAGACCGGTGTCTGACCAAAACGGCGTCAACCACTGCCTGCCTATTTTGGTGCCGTATGCAATCAGTAGTACGATACACTTCGGCCAGACATGTATGCGTGACCGTCCCATTAGTCGAGAACGTACCCCGTCAAGTTGCTCCCTCGTCTATTTGAACTGAAATATGTTGCTATCTGTGTGACAAAAAAAAACTGCAGGCACTTTTATGGAAACCTAGCACAAGTTGTAGATCTACTAAAACTAAAAAAAAAATTGTATCGGAGAAATTTCCCATACATCCCCAAAATTTCATTTTATGGCCAAAAAACTATTTTTGGATAGGTTCATGTGAACAATCACTCATAACTTCACTAATTTTTATCCGATTCACAATTTTTTTAGGTTGAACGGAGAAAAACAGACCTTTTTGACCGTGCATTGCTTATTTTATTGAAATTCAAACTGACGAGACTGCAGTTGAAAGTGTTTGTGATTTTTATTTTATTTTTTTTCAACTTTGACGATGTTTTTACGATATTATTCGATCTTGGAAGTTTTTTTCAACACAATATTTTCAAAGTAAATTTAAGGCTGCGTCGAATAAACTTTCTTCAAATGGGATTGGATGGAAATTGACGGAGTTGTGTGAATTTTAAGAGTTTAGGAATTTTTTGCTAAGTTTGCATGTACGCAGCTAACATGAAATTTGCATCAGGGTACATCGCGAGTGATGAAAATGATAGTAAACGTTATTATAGTTATATAATTATTCGCTTTGTCTATATTAATTCAGTACAGTACAGTACAAAACAGTACTGGACGGAAAGTCAAAAAATGACTGGAGAGTGCTCTTTGGGTCAAAAATGTTCTCTCGACCTCTTCCGTTTGTATAATTCATCACTCGTTTCAAAAAGGTCTGCTTTTCCACTTTCGACCTAAAAAAAATTGTAAATCGGATAAAAATTAACGAATTTATGAGTGATTGTTCACACTAACCTACCCAAAAACGGTTTTTTAACCATAAAATGAGATGTTGGGTGTGTATAGGAAATGTCTCCGATACAATTTTTCTTAGTTTTACTAGACCTGCAACTTGTGCTAGATCTCCATAAAAGTGCCAGATCACTGTCACACTGTGAATACAGATTGCACAATTAGAAGACTAATTATAACTAGCAGTGCGTGACAGTGATGTTTTGGAAAAAAATAATCATTAAATATGACTTTTAACATATTTTTAACAATATATTTAACCCTTAGCTGGCACGCAGGGGACAGATTGACCACAGGTAAAATAGTCCTTGCTGCAACGGGCCAATCATTTATTTTGACACGAGAAAATTCTTAAATATTCTCTGATACTCCCTTCAAAATGTTCTGTGGGTTATTTTGTTCAAATTTAATATTTATTATGAGAAAAAATTTGTTTTTCTAAATTGAAAAATTTGAAACTTGAAAATTCGAAATTTGAAAAAATAAGCAAAATTTTCAAGTCATAAATGGTCTTAAATTGAGGTAAAATTATTTTGGGGTTAATCTGCACCCAGTATGCCAGCTAAGGGTTGAATTATAACCAAGGTTCACAATTATTAGGACCGTCGTGATTACTGAGACATTTTCCTTACCCGTACAATTTAAAACATGTCTTTCTTCGAATTTACATCTAAAAAAGAAAAATGTGTACTCGATATGTCCATTTTTGAAATCTTATTTCTGTCGCGCTATTTCCGCCATCTTGCTTTAACGTCATCTGCTTTCAGAAATTTGTAAAAAATTACATGATTTGACATTTTTTCGTACAAAATTAAAATAAATAAACATTACTGATGGATTTTTGTGTCTCAGTCTTCAAATATGAGTTTTAAGAATTCTGCGAATATAATTATGATGTTTTTAAGCAGAGACATAGGGCGGACAAAGTGCAGGGCCACTGGAACAAATTTTTCCCAGGTGTAGGATTTTGTAATTATCTGGGGGATGGGTGGGGCGAAGGAGATGAGAGGAGGAATACACTAGGAGAATTCCAAAATCCCAGGGGTAGAGTAATATATAAGTCATAAAATAAAATACCTCTATCCAAAAAAAGCCGAAATAATAAATAATTTTTATTAATTAAAGAACTGAACCCATATATTTCAACCTCTTATATTAGCAGAAGACGTCCAGTCGATATTTTGTCACTTTTTAATTGCTTATTATAAGCTACTAAATGAACAAATCAAACTTTTGATTTCATATTAAAATTCTTTGGAATTCAGAGTCTATAGAAAACTTAACAGTGGGCAAAACAAATTTTGTAAAACCCTATTCAGTTTTGAGAAAATAATGTTTCGATTTTGAGGTTAGAATTTCGTGCCTTATAAAAATTGGCTTCAAATTGTAATGAAAAAATTAATTTTGAAATTTTTCTGAAATAAAGACTCGTTCCTGAGGAAATTGAGATTGAATGAGATGATCCGGTAAGAAGGCTTGCATTGATAAGTATTACAATATTTTCTAAAAATCCTGCTTTCAATGGTGACGTGACAATTATTTGTTTTTAATATCGTTTTTGTGCTCACGTTTTTAAACCTCATAGCAGTATAAGTTATCCCTTAAATTGAATCCCTCTCTGTTCCCAGCGGCGAAAATATTTTTCTAAATACTTTTGGAAACCTCGAAGTAACCATGAAATAGAATAATTTTAATTCCTTTAAAATTCGCACATTAGGCTGCTTCTATTTACTGTTTTTCAAATAATAAATATGTAAAAAGCATTTAAAAACAAGGTATTGGTCGTTTCACGTTGTCAAGATTGATTGCTACACATACAGGTACGGTGAAAAATAATTGTTTAATTTGCTTATCATGATTTTATATTTTTGTAATTGATAAGATTTTGAATAAAGCATGTGTTTTGTGTTGCAGTGAGATATTGTTATAAACAATTCTACTAGATTTTTCAAATGTTATGAGTTTGCAGCGCCTTCTAATGCGTTAAACGAAAAATGTGTTTTCAATTTATTTGAGGTTATGTTTGGCACCTGTGATCGGTATTACAGCCGCTTTTTCGCTTTCAGGGAATGAATAAATAAAAATACTTTTAAAATAAAAAATTTTCTTGTTGATGCATGAAGTTATTTCGATACAATTTTTGCTGAATAGAATGAAACATATTTTTATCACAAAAAGTCTTCTTTTAGCACGATCCTAAGTAAACTCAGACATCCTCAAAAAAATGTCGGCCCAAGATCGTTAACTTTGGACTATATGTATATTTTCTTACATAACTGGAAGGTTCTTTGAAATCGAACTTTCTTGGTATCGATTCAGCAATACGACAGCTCGACAGAATATTCTTTTTTCTTTTAATTGCAAATCCGATTTTACAGAATGTGACATTTCTAAAATTTTTATAAATTGAGCTTCTTATTACTACTATAAAAACATCTATTTGGAACAAATCTTATCAACAGCATATGTCTTAGATATTTTAGGAATTTTCTATGCGAAAAAACAAATTTCTCGCAAATGTCCCTTACCTCGTTATGAGCTGTCACCCTTCAAATAGAAGCTTGACGTAATTTGAAAGTATCCAGATAAAAAGTTCAAAATTATTTACACGAAAGCACCTGTGACGGAACTAACCCGTGTTACATCAAACTGTTTGTAAATAAGGGAACATTGATATATTATTACGCTACAATAAACGAGAGAAGGGTACAATTTTTATTGCGCCCATGTTACAGTTACATACACTTGCTATCAAAATAGAGTTACGTAGAGGGTTCAGTTCTAATTCTAAATTTGGTCCCTCGTAGTTTTGTTGGTCCCTGGAAATCCAAATCATTGCATTCATCCTGTTTCTAGTACGAGTAACCCAATTGAATAACCAAAATAAAAACTTTTTGTTGGGAGTCAGAAAAATTGTCGTCAAGTTTCATTAAACAAAATTTCTCATGTTTTTGCATCTTAGATATATTCAAAAAGGACCTGAAGCGACGCACTTCTTCTAATTTGAAGTTTTCGTTTTTTCGTTTTCGTGTTTGCAATATATTTAAAACAATTATGAAGCGGTTCAACATTTAAATAATTTTGTCGACTTTGAATTTTAATAAAATATCTAAATGTGAAATATTGCTTTTATTTCGCGATTTCAAGGACGCTCAAACCAAATAAACAATTGTTTAAATAAATTCCTCAGTATAGAGACACAAATTTAGGTAGGAAAATTTTCCACTTTATTTAGACATTAAAAATTCATTTTATCGTGAAATAAAAAAAATATATGAAGAAGAAGACAAACCAAGCCCCAACTCCAAGGTGGTAACTTAAGAAATACCTATTGATCTGGAAATTCTCGAAACGTTAACTCTCTTGTCGAATCTCGTAACATAGTCAATAAATATATATTTTATTGTATGTTTACTGACTTATTCCTCACCCCTTAGCGAAGATCCTCCTGTATATACCTAATAGTTCTTGCGCTAGGCATGCTAACGGATGGACAGCTTTCAAAATCAATTTTTGTTGAAAAAGATTTAAAAAATCGATTTTAATTCACGCAACATCCCAAAGTGAATCTTTTCAATAAATTATTTAAAACTGAATCATTTAAAATTAAAAGCTTCAGGGTTGAAAAATTTGATTTTGGACTAAATGTGCATTGGCTTATCTCCTTGTTATCGATAAATTCTATATGTATGGGAAGTATCAGTTGGGATCCACAAAAAACATTGAATGCCGCAGTGCTGTCGATATTTAATATAGCCACTTTGCATCTGAAAGACACGACTTCCTTCCTGCCCTTGAAAGTTGGCAACCAAGATGGATGAGTAAAAGAAAAGCTTCTTTTGGAATAAGAAATAATCCAGATAAATTTATACCATGAATATTCTATTAGCTATAAAGATTAAAATTGGATCTTCTTTAATTTTTATTTTCTTACACAAAAACCCACATTCACCGCAAAAATTATAGTTACACCTGATTATGAAAACCTGTTTAACAGTTTTAAGAAAAGTAAAACATTTTTTTAGAAATATTGTATTTTTATACCTTCGATGTAATTCAGTGTGCTATTAAGTTCTACAAAAAAAGGGGAAAAATAAGCAATAAGCGTACCTAATTAGGTATAGTATCTGATTAGTGCACAGGAAAAACAGAGGGAATGATGTGTTGCAGGTAATCGTTCAAGCAGGCTACACGCGAGGTGTGTACTCCAATCTGAGGTAAACTTTCCGTGGTGAATCGCAGATATCTCCGGCTAACTCCGCTAGAGGCAGCACGTTGCAAGCCTGTAATCACGAAAATTTTACGTTTGCTGTAATAAGCTGACTATTATCCTGCTTGAACGATTACCTGCAACGTTTCGTACCCCCCAGTTTTTTCTGTGTAATGCGGAGGGTCTAGGTTTCGCGGTGAGGGCTTTGCACTTCGGAATATTTGGGGTGGGGGTTTGCTATGGACGTTCCCCGAAAAATTTCGAGTAGCAAGTCCGTGAGGTACCTACACCCTGGGAAATTTGAATTGGTAGGTGGGGTGACCGGGCCTCTGGGAAACTTGTGAGTCGGCACTCTGGGAAATGTTCAGTGGGGATATGATATAGAAAGGTTGCATTTGAAAATAAATAGATTAACTCATGTAATTATTCTAATCTAACTTTTTAAAAGTATAAGGAATTTTGGTTATAAAAGCTAATTATTTCTAAAAATCTCATATAGAAATAATTGTGTACTAATAATACATAATGCATGCACATAATTTTAAGATTTTTGTTCTAATCTTATATATTTAAATTATTTAAACGAAATAATACTACTTAAACTTATTGTGGGAAGCAGCTCAGGGAATTGAAAACCACTTTTTTTATTTACATGCTTTTATAAACCACTGCAAAGTAGTTTGGGCGCGTTCTTTACATGGTCTATCTTTAATTGTGATCATTTCATGAATACTGTATTTCCTCATAGTGTATTCAAACGGAACGCAACACCCTAAAATGATAATCCAACGATAATTCTCTAAGTAAGAGGGAAAAAAGTAAGAACCCGAGAATGGAATTTACTCCTTTTATCAGACTCATTTCTCCACAACTAGCTCATCTTTAACCACGTTTGCTAACGATTTCTCATTTTGGAATTTCCCACAAATATGATTTACTCTTAGTCAGGAAATTCCAAATCAAAATATAATCCATGATCTATTAGCATTTAAATATATTTGCATGGCGTATTGTTGTCAGAATGTGAACCAATGGGCACAAAAACATTAACATCCTCAGGACGTTCTGAAGACGTTCCTAGGACGTTTGTGTCAGTCCAATTGATGTCCTAAAGACGTCTCATGTTCCAACAACGGTCTTTGGAACATGGGGCGTCTTTAGGACATCAATTGGACTGAGACAAACGTCCTAGGAACGTCTTTAGAACGTTCTTAGGCCGTTAATGTGTTTGTGCCCACTGGGGAGTTACATACTACTAACTAGAAAATTTCTCGTTGTGAGAAGAAAGCGGCCTGGCGCCGCGCCGCCAGGTCTCGCCTACACTACTGCTTATACTTTTAAAAAGTTAGACTAGAATAATAACATAAGAGACTCTATTCATTTTTAAATACACACTTCCTATATCATATCCTCACTACACATTTTCCAGAGAATGTTATAAGTTAGAAACCAAAGTACAATCAGAAATTGTAATTTTAGTACTTTTGATAGAGGTTTAGAGGGATTTAGTAGTTTATAAATTATTTGATAAATAATACCTGTGCTAGCTTAGTTGTATATAAACTGCATGATTTCAAGCCGTTAGAGATAGTGATGAAGAACATAGTATAATTCAATTTCATTAATTAAACATGTACATAGTGCGAAGAGAAAGGGCAATTAAAAGGATAATTTTTATTTATTTTTTTGAAGCAATAAAATTTTAATTTAATTTTAATTTACAAAATTAATGTTTTAACTTAAACTATATAGCTTTTGTTTAATTTATTAGTTATAATTATATTTATATATATAATTTCTTGTTTATTATTTTCATGTTTATTTTCACATTTATTAATAACTTTAATATGTTTAGAAATTATAATATTAAGATTAATAATTATATTATATATATATATATTATT
>JAABKJ010009814.1:0-11114 GCA_011634705.1 Andricus grossulariae
CTTGGAAGACCCCCCTCTTATATGTGATATAGCTGGTAGTCACTTGTCTTTTATCAGATGTTATGACAAATCTTGTCTGCCACAAGAGCATAAGCTCTTTTATGCATCTCACTATTTTTGGATGCACCTCCAGGCACTCAAGGAGCTGAATAAGTAGCTATGGGCCTGTAGTTCTGTGGACTTGACAAATCTCCGGTCTTATGGATCAATATCGTGCGTCTTTCAACTAGGTACAGATAACCTCTTTTTTCAACATGTTATGTATATAATAAATTAATTCAATTCAATTTTTTGTTTTCTATAATAAATACATATTAACTGGTTTGTATAGATTGAGCAAAAGCTGCAGCAGCTTGAGGAAATTAACCGCACTATAGCCCGGATAGAAAGAGTTAGCAGTACGCAGGTAGGCTAAGTGAATTTTTTTTCTTAACTAAATTTAAATAAACTAAAATTAATGTTAAAAAAATGTTAGCATAAATAAATCTAAAAAATTGTAAATTAAAATAAATTAAAATAAAGGAATCTGAATAAGCAAATCTAAAGGAAAATAAAATAAAATGGGGAAAAACACACAAACGTAAATTGACCTAAAATATTCAAACTAATCTACAGGAAACTAAACTTTGACTAAATGAAAAATAAACTAATTTTAATTAAATTGCAACTAAATGAAAAATGAACTAAGTCAAAATAATAAATTTACATCTTAAATAAGATAATCTAAAAGGGAATAAAATATAATTTATTGGAAAAATATATAAATCTGGAAAAAACTAGTACATTTTCTAATCCATTTTTGCTTTTCAACAGGAACCTCCAACATCAACTACACTAAGCGACACACAGCCACTCAACGTTACACAACCACTCAATATCACACACTCACTCAACTCCACACAACCACTCAAAGTCACACACACACACAATATCACACACCGACTCGAAATCACATATCCACTTGACTCTACACACTCACTCAACATCACACAACAGATCCAATCCGAACAAATTTTATTTATCCAACAGCAAGAACAATTCTTGAATCCATTCATTCCACAATTCACACCACCATACACATATCCATTCATTAAGTCCTTTAGACGACAAGAGGTTCCTTGTGTGTATAGTTTGTAAGCTAATATTGTAAATATATATTAATGGTATTGCGATAAACAACAACATTATATGTACATAGTTTTCTTTATTTTTCAAAAAAGAACCTTACATCCAGTTAATACATAAGTTTAATAATAGTTTGAAGTTAATTTAACTATACGTTAACTATACTTCAAATATAACTTAACTATACTTTAATTATAACTCAACCATACTTTAACAACACTTTTACTATAACTTAACTCTAGTTTACCGTTAATTTAACTATACTTTAACTAGAAAATAAAGATATGATAATAAGTATCAAGCCTGACAACAACACTTTGCGCAGTGAAATCAAAAGCACTCGTGAAGTTAATTTTAAACCTAAAGATTCTATTGGTCATTTGTTGGGATTTGAACCACGTGTTCTTCCTGCTAACAAACTGCATGCATCAGATCTACCAGCAGCTATTCTTAAGGTCAATGCTCTCAGAGTTGAGTGTAATATAACAACTGGAGCATATATTAACAATCGCAAAGTTCAAACAATTCTTGAATTCTTTCCAACTGTCCCACCAGGATATAAGATCGTGGAAGTACCATCACACGTCATTTACCTTCTGATCGCCGTGAAAATAATACATCATATTCAGCTCCGCATAGTAGATCAAGACGGAGACTTAGTAAACTTTCGAGGAGAAACTCTAACGATTCGATTGCACGCCAAATCAATGTGATGGGTATTGTTTATAATCATAAAGTTGGTGGAAGCTATATAAGCAAGCCACCATGCGAGAAAATAATCAGTCTTCAATCAGCTCGCAAGAGGCTAACATCTCAGAGAGTGCGCATTCTGAAGGAACTAGGTCTCAGAGTGATACCTTATCAAGAAAGAAGAAAAAGCGAGCATTAATTTATATATTTATTCTTTGTTGTTGCCGTTGCTATAAAGATTGAAGAAACACTGAATACTCTAGGTCCAGTTAGCTATGATGAATCTTTAGCACCCTATGAGATTAATTTTCATCAGCCTTATGCTCTGTCATCATTTAACAATAGTGATGAGATTAGAATTTCAATGCAACATCAAGATTTGCACATTCTTCCAAGTAAAAGCTCACTTCATGTACATGGAAGACTTGTCAAATCCGATGAAACTAATATGACAGTTACATCTTTGGTTGGATATGCCATCTGTTTTTTATTTGATGAAATTCGTTACGAATGCAGGCTGCCCTGATACAGAACGCTTTGCCGTGAAAGGGTCTGCTTTATGAGTTTACGGTGTCAAGACGCACTGCGATTAAAAAATTTACTCAGATTTGTTTTCATTGTAGCAGGCTTATTTATATTTTCTCTAATCTGCTTTTTCAAAAAATGTGATCTTCAACCTTCGTGGAAAATATTCTAAAAATTTCAGTATAAGATATAAATTATTAGGGCCGTTATTAGACTTTGAAAACAGTAAAAAACAGTGAAAATGGCACTTTTCAAGCAACCGTAATTAATATTTTTTATGACATTTTCATTGAAAAAATGATTTATGTGGATTCTGATGGCCTGAAGAACAACATATTAAAAGTTCAAATTAAAAAGTGGATAACTTCGTGGTTAAAATCTTAAATGAAAAAAGTTGGTTTTGCCCATGTTAATTACATAAGAACTTCAAAGATGATGGGCCACCTCTGAATATTGTTTAAAAATTTTAAAAATGTGGATTCTACAATCGCATGAACTATCGTTATTTGCCTTTCGCTCCTAAGAAAACCAAATTGGGGATGCGCATGGGATTACTTTGTTCTCTAGAGGACTAAATGCCACATTACTTCGCTGTGACATGACCAATCGAGTAAAGAACAACTTAGATTCTTCTGAACGAACGTGTAAGTCGCAAGTTTCGGCGCGGGTATTGGGGAAAATATATTATCATTGCGGAAATGTTATATTAAAAAAAAATAATGAACATTTTTCGCCAGTTTTCCAGTTAAATAAGATTATCTACTGTAAATCATTATCTACTTTAGGGTGGTTTCCCCTATGTACTCATCAACTTTTTCTCTTCTCTCATCGTTTAGGAAGATGTTGCATATTGTTTTCTCACCCTTTTCTTCAAACACCATAACTTTTGTTTCATTTTCGTTAATTTTGAGGCCCACGTTCTTCATGCTTGTAGCGAAAACTAACCCACGTACCTTCACTGTTTCGAGATCCACACTTTCTTCGTCGAAGAGGGCCATTCTTAGGCACTTTTCCATGAATATAATAAATAACCATAAGGACATAACGCATCCTTGTCTAACACCTTGTATAATATCGAACCAGTCACTCAGTTTCCCATTAACCCTTACATTCGCTTTACTGCCTGCATATATTGTTTGTATTGCTTGTAGGAGCCATGCATTGACTCCGTACTCTTTCAGAACTTCCCAAAGTTTACTACAATCCACCTTGTCAAACGCTTTTTCCAGGTCAACAAATGCTCAGAAAACTTTTTTCCTCACCCTCAAACTTTTTTCTGTAATCTGTCTTAAGATAAATATTTGATCCGTACATGACCTTCCTGGCATAAATCCACTTTGGACTTCCCATATATTTTTTTCTATTATTTTCATTGCCCTAGAATGAATCCGGTGTCATTTTGACCCCATCAGGTCAGAATCAAGGTCAAGTGAAGGTCGAAATGAGAAAAACCCATTGAATCGGCGTGAACCACTACGTTAAAACTTTTTTGGGGTCGCTAAATCCGAATCCGGGGTCATTTTTACCCCATCAGGTCAGGATGAAGGTCAACCCAAGATTAAAATTGAGGAACCATGGAATTGGTTTTTTATCATTTTGACCTTCGTTTGACGTTGATCCTGACCGGATGGGGTAAAATTGACCCCGGATTCGGATTCAGCGACCACAAAAACGTCTTGAACTAGTGCTTCACGCCAATTCAATGTTTTTTTTCTCAGTTTGACCTTTCATTGACCTTGATCCTGACCTGATGAGGTCAAACTGACCCCGAATTCGAATTCAATGACCCCAAAAACGTCTTTAAGTAGTGGTTCACGCCGATTCAATAGTTTTTTCTTATTCTGACCTTCAATTGACCTTGATTCGGACCTACTGGGGTCAAAATGACCCCGGGTTGGGACTTGTCGACCTCAAAATATATAGGTATGGTGGCTTAGCTCGGTTTGCAGAAATTTTTTTTCTTCTTCATGTTGATCTTTAATTGACCTTGATCCTGCCGGGGTCAGACTGAACCCGTATTCGGATTCAGCGACCTCGAAAACGTCTAGGTACGGTGACTTAGCTCAGGTTGCAGACTCCTCAAAAGTGTCCCCCAAAAGTCCCCCATAAGTGAAAAATTGGGTTTTGCGAGTTTTTAACGCTAGTTATAATTTTAACTTTCTACTGATAATTAGATGTTTCCATAAATTTTTCAAACAATTTATTATTGTTCTTAGCACTTTTCTCTGAGAATAGAGTTAGAAAGTTGCGGTTTTTCCCGAAATTTTAAACTTATTTTGAACTTTTCAGCTAAAGCGAGGCCATATTCAATTACATTTAGCAGAAATAATTGTTTAAAAATTGATTAATATTTATAATAATATTCTCTTAGAATTATGCTGGAAAGTTGCAGTATTTCTCAAATTTTCCACTTTTCGTCCACTTTTCTATTAAAGTGTGGTAATGAATAATTCAAATTAACAAACATAATTATTTCAACAATTAATTGTTATTTTTAATAATATCCTCTTTGAATAATGTTAAAGTTGCGGTTTTTTCTGAAATGTTCAACTTTTCGTCCACATTTTACTTAAAGTGAGGTAATGATTAATCAAATTTACCAACAATTATTTTTTAAACAAATTATGATTGTCTATAATCATCTTTTATTGTGCTAATGCTAGATAGTTGCGGTTTTTTCTCAAATTTCTCACTTTTTGTCAACTTTTTACTCAGAGTAAGGTAATAATTAATTCAAGTTGACAAACATAATTTTTCTAACAATTTATAATTTTTTATAACTGTCTTGTCTTAGATAATTAGTAGAAAGTTGCGGTTTCTTCTAAAAATTTTATCTTTGCTTTGGCTTTTTGTTTATAATAAATGATACGTAAACAATAGAGAGAATAATTTTTCAAAGAATCTCCTTCTTTTTTGTGAATATATTTTTATGAAATAAAACAGATATTTGTAATTTTCTTCAAATTTTCTATATGGATTATACTAAATGTAAATTTTTCTAGAAGTAGTTACTGAGAACCTTTTTGGTTGAATTAGTATTTATTATGTGCTTCTCAATAAAAAGTCAAAGAAAAACTCAAAATTTCAGAAAAAACTGCAACTATCTAGCATTACAATAAAAGAATATAATTATAAACAATAATAATTTAGTTAAACAATAATTTTTGTTCAATTTCATCAATTATGACCGCGACATTCTTACTCTATTTTAAGAGAAAGTTTAAAAGAAATTGTTTAAACAATTTATTTAAACGTCTAATTATCATTGTAATGTAGTATTTTATGTATTGGAGACAATTTGTATTTAAAAACCCGCAAAAAATCATAGTTAGCGCCAAAAACTCGCAAAACCCAATTTTTCACTCATGGGGGTTTTTTCGGGACCCTGTAAAACATACTTATAGGGGTGATATTTAAAAAAATAATTTTTGATTCCTATATACATCTTTCTTTCTTATGGGAAATAGGTGTACTTCATGGCGCTTGCGGCACCCCTAAAATCTCTCAATATCATTCTTTTTTAAAACGCATTTATTTTTGTGTGGATTTGAACGAATTTTGTATTGATATGCATAAATATTCGAGAATATATATTTAACCCAGAAATTAGCTATGCAAATACATCTAAAATTTGTACCTTGAATTAAAATTAAAGTAATAGTCCTAGCGAAAAATTAAAAATAGCCCTAGATTCGTCTCAACTATATCTCGAGGTGTTTTTTTCATTTAAAAAAAGCCATTTTTTAAACAAATCATTGTTATTAAACATTGTGCCTTTATTATAAACAAAAGTATTAGTCGTATAGAAAATTCAAGGATATAGGCCGATTCCTCACTAACATATCTCTAGGTGTTTGTTTCATTTTTGCGATAAACAAATTATTTGAACAATTACATTGTTATTAACATTTTTCTAGGTTTTCTAAGTTTATCGACAAAAATATTAGAAAAACATATACTATTCCAAGAGTCAACATTATGCAAGCTGCCAGAACCTTCACTTATCAATAATTAATAAACTATCTATCCTTTTTATTCCCTCCACGTTCACTCGTTGATGCTATACTATGCAGCATATGGATTTGAAAATTGAGCCTTTATTATGAATAAAACTATAAATCATTTTCTAAACAATTATATTGTTCATAATTTTTAGGAATTTATTTGAAAATAATGGAAAACAATTAAAAGTTACTTACTGAAACATAACGTACCCTAAAATATCATAATTGAAAAAACAATTTTAATAATGCAAAAAAGTTGGTTTAATCATTGTTTTTACCCCCTCCACGTTCACTCCTTCACGTTACGCCGTTGCAGCATATGGATTTGAATTCTATCTTATGGATATCGAATTTAGATAGAGATTTTCATTCGACTGTGAACATTGAAACGGCTCAATGCGCTTACTCGTTCTGCAAAGAAAACAATATTTGAACTTCAATTTTTGAAATCTGTTCGCTATAAGAAGAGTGAAATTATTTTTTGAAGGATTTTCGTTTTTTTTACTCGTGCTAAATCTGATGAGTAAAAAAAATTGTTTAGAACAGTAAGATCAATATTGTGATTTAAATTAAAATAACATTGATTACAGAGTGGTCGCTGGACTAGGAAATAACAGAAAATTTTTTGAGACCCGGAAAAACCGGGAAATGACGGTCAATTTATTTTTTGACCGGGAATTTTACAAATTTTTTTACTTTTTCAATTATGAAACCATTCAGTTTACAGTGTGTAATTCTAAAATATTTTACCATATAAATTTTCCATTTCAAGTCTTTATTTTTAAGGGTATATTTCCACCTAAAAAAATTTCAAAATACGGTTTTGCAGACTTAAACAATTAAAAATTAATAGCGCTTGGAATTGAAATTTTTGACAAAAAACGTTTTAAGATTATAAACTGTAAATATAAACTATATAATTATTTTTGAAACTAAACTGTAGTTCGAATATAAATAATTAACCAATAATTTATTTTACATGATGATTCTGAATATGTTCGAAATTAAAATATTCGCAGGTAATAACGTTAAACATTGAATGGTTTCAATTCAAAAGCCTTAGTAGTTAAACGAATGTAAACGTCCGATTGAAACTTGATAAAGTATTTTTAATTTAAAATTTTGTAATTAAAGAAAATAACAAATTTTTAATACTCAGCAGTGTTTGACTTTTGATTGAAATTAAGCAATTATAAATCAAACATTCAAACCTAAATAATTTGAAAGTGAATTGTTTGAACCAGAAAGCCTTGAATCTTTAAAATTTCAGAGAGCTAAATTTGGTAAAAATTTGAGTAATTTTAGGAGATATTTAGAAGTATTGAAAGGATTCTACTTAATTTTTCAAACAAAATATAGATTTTTAAAGATTTCGAAATAAAATTTTGAAACTTTTTAAGGATTTTGAAAGTTTTGAAGATAATTTTTTCTAAGATTCCCGAAAAAAATTCAATTGATTTTGTATTGGAAAAAAAATTTAAAGAATATTTAAAACAATTTTCCTTAAAATCCATTAAAATCTTTGAATATCGTACATTTTTTTTTTAAATCATTCAAATCAGTCAGTTGAAATCCATTCTCTCTAAATTTGAAACAGTTATAATTTTTACTAATTTCAATCAGTGACTGAATTCTAGCTGCGAATCAGTTATTTTTACTAAATAATCAATACAACTTACTGATTCATTAGCAAAAATCACCTGTTCATAGCTAGAATTCAGTCACTGATTGCAATTAGTAAAAATTGTAACTACTTCAAGTTTAGACTGTTGAATATAAATTTAAATTAACTTATTCATGAAAGTTCTTTTGAAAAAACTTTTTAAATCTCTAGAAATCTTTGAAGTCCTTGGAGATTGAATAAGATCCTTCAAATCTGGTGAAATTCCTTAAAATACCTTAGAATACGCTGAATCATTTCATTTTTTTAAATCTCTTTAAATTTTTTGGAATCTTGAAAAAATGACTTAATATTTTTAAAATCATCTGAAATTGTGTAAATTTCTTCATATCCCTTGAAATTATTGATTATTATTGATCTGTTAAAATATCCTAAACACCCGTAAATGCTTTGAAATACAGTAAACTTCCACTTATTTGAACGGTCGTGAAACATACACGATCAATTATTTGAACGCTAGAGGGGCCCCCACCTCTACCGCGACCTTCAGATTATTTTTGTCAAGCGACGTTCATTGGCTGCCCCGGCCTTGTATCGATGCGCCCCCTGTAAGCAACTTTTTCAACTGCGCATGTGCCGAAAAGCGCGGGTCTGTTTGAAATCAATAAATACTATCAATAATAATACAAATAAATACACCCGATTCTCAGTTTAGTAACTCGCGATTTAGCAATTCATAGAACTGCTGGCCCAAGCAGTTTCTCAGCTCAAGGAACGAGAGAGGGTTGCGTCCATTGCCTGAAAAACACCAGCAGCGTAGCGAAAAGGTGTAGTGCGCGGGTACCCACTCGCGTACATTGCGCAATACTATGCATTCCAATTGGAAACGGTTCAGGCGGCCACTTTATTTGTATTTATATTTATATGGTGCTATTTTCACCAGCAGTTTGCTTTCCGTTAACAAAGGTATTTCCTTCCTCATAAAGGAAGCTTTTGTGGTTTTTTAAATAATAGACAAACTAAAGTTTTCATTTTGAACAATTTAAGAATAGAAATTTACAAAAAAAAATTACAAAATAATACAACAAAATTTTTAAATACAATGACAAATCAGACAAATCAAATTTTGTATTTAAAATGGTAATTTTTCGAGCTGAAAAAGGAAAGGGGGAAATTCTATCGGACCCTATCCATTTGCCAGCTTTATGCTAAGTTAATTTGAGTTAAGAGTCAAGTTTTCAATTTAAAAAATTAACTTTCAACCAAGAAAATGAATTTTCAAACAAAAATTATTATTTTTTTTTTTTAGTAAAAAACAGTGGAATTCAACGAAAAAATACAAATTAAAAAAAAATTCCAAATCAATTTTGAATTATGTTAATGAAAAAAATTATAATATTACTATTCGTATATTTATGACTGACTTTTACGTTTAGAATATTTTCTCGAAAAAGTTGTCTGCATTTCCATGACGTCATGCTAAAATACTCAATTAAAACCAAAGGGGGCTTCCCGCTCTTCGGGCCTCTTTTTTTATTATTATCATTCCTTGAAATTTTTTTAATCACTTCAAATTTTTTAGAATCTTCAAAAAAATATAACTTAAAATCTTTAAAATCACCTGAAATTGTGTAAGTTTCTTAATACCCCTTGAAATTTTTGAAATACGTAGAAATCCTTTGAAATCAAATTTATTTCATTCCCTAAAATTCTCTCGAAATTCGTTAAATTCCCTCAAAATCCATTAAAATTTTTGGAAATCGTACAAATCCATTTAAATACGTAAAAATTATTTGAAATCAATTCTCTCTAAAATTTAAATAGTTGAAATTTTTACTAATTTCAACCAGTGACTGAATTCTAGCTATAGAACAGTTATTTTTACTGATTAATCAATACAACTTACTGATTCATTAGCAAAAATCACTGATCCATAGCTAGAATTCAGTCACTAATTGAAATTAGTAAAAATTTCAACTGATTCAAGTTGAGAGTGTTGAATATAAATTTAAAATAACTTAGTCATAAAAGTTCTTTAAAAAAAACTTTTCAAATCCCAAAAAATCTTTGAAGTCCTTGGAGATTTAATAAAGTCCTCAAAATCTGATGAAATTCATTTGAATACCTTAGAATCGGCTGAAACATTTTAT
Organism: Andricus grossulariae; assembly: GCA_011634705.1. Taxonomy (NCBI): domain Eukaryota; kingdom Metazoa; phylum Arthropoda; class Insecta; order Hymenoptera; family Cynipidae; genus Andricus; species Andricus grossulariae. The sequence continues at coordinate 10,116 of JAABKJ010009814.1, forward strand.
TTAATTTTTTTCCAAATTTCTCTAGAAATCCCATAAAATCAACCTTAAAATCTTAAGAAATCCTATAAAATTCTTTGAAATCCTTCGAAGTTTTTTTAATTTCTTCAAGTTCCTTGGGGTCTATTAAAATATCCTAAATTATTTAAAATCTTTTTAAAATCCCTTAAATCCTTTGAAATAATTAGAGGTTCTATAAAATCCATTAAATCTGGTGAAATTCTTTAAAGTCCCTTAAAATATTTTAAAATGCGTTAAAATCCTTTGACATTTTGTAGTTTTGTCAAATTCATTGATTGGTACCCTAAGGCTATCATATTGTATTTATGATAGTTTCAACATTTCTGACATTATTTGGCACCTTTCCCACTATAATCGATCGATTATAATAAATGCAGGGTGGCCACTGACCCGGAAAACCGGGAATTAGCCTGGAACTAATGTCATTAGAATTTTGCTCAGTGTTACCAACCATATTCGATAAAATATCAAAGATCATTTTATACTCCAGATTTCAAAGTTATTGCTTCGTTCAAAAAAGGAATGATCCTTTTACACTATATACACTGACGCTTGGATTTAAGAAGACCGGATTTACGACGTTCCAAGAATTTATGTCCTGGGCACTTTCAGGATGAGGGAAACCGCAAGGTCGAAAAAGAGGCGGTGCTCAGTCATGCGTGACAAACAGCATTAGGCAGTATGTTGAAGGTCACTGCAAGCCATGCTCGAAATCGGTCATAAATCCAAGTTCTAGTGTATTTAAGAATTTATAGCTTGTGTTGATGGATTGTTCAAATGCTAAAGTTCCTTATATATTTGAGATCAAAAACTTCCTTTTCAGATATTCGACATAATAATTAAATAGGTAACCTAAATTTATATAAATAATTTTTTACCAATAATTGACATAATAAAGTTATAATTAAGTGATGCTCTAAATGTTTTGCAAATAAATTAAAAAACTTATTTGAATTTGGAGAGTGCCATAAGTTCATGTCT
>JAABKJ010009815.1:0-11114 GCA_011634705.1 Andricus grossulariae
ATATTCAAAAGTTATTGAAATATTAAATTCTAGGAAAGTTTTTTTGTAAAATCTAGTAAGTTCTTTAATAAACGGTAGAGCAATCAATTGTTTGAGATCTAATTTGTTGTTATTTTGAATTGTAATATTAGAGACTTGGTTTTTGTTTTGTAAATTGGTTAATCTTTTATGAATGTATTTATTGGTGAAATTAACAGGATAACCGTTTTTAAGAGTATTTTTGACAATGTTTAAGTTTTTTGTTTTGAATTTACTGTCAGAAAGTGTGACTACTCTGTCAACTAAATTGTTAATGACTGGAATTTTGTCTTTAATAGCTATGTTTGACTAAAAATTGACATATCTCTCTGAACCTGCACATATCATTAATTTACAACATCATATTATTCTTAATAACCCTAAATGTAAAGGACATTTTAACAAAACTTCTATGGATTTCAAAATTAGAAATCACCCATGTAAATTCTACCATTAGAAAAGACAAAAGAGAAATTGAGAGAATAGAATCAAAACTCCTTAACATCGGAAATAATGAACCTTTAATTGAACGCTTTTTTGATTGCCAAAATGGAATTATATACAATTTTGAAAAAGAACATATAAAACAATCAATAAATAAATTTGACTGGCTTATAAAAGATATTACAATTTTCACTACAAAAAGAAACCGAATAAAAAATGGCTCATTAACCTCACTTATACAAAGATATCCGATGATGTTGGTTATTTTTTAAGTTTAGGAGTAGTATTTCTTCTAAAAATAAAGGTTCTACTGTTGAAGAAACTCTTGCGTGAATAGAAGACAGAAATGAATTAATTCCTAACGAAAAAAGAACAGACTTTAGATCTAAGATATCATGTAACTTGCAAAAATTTCTCCAAAAAAATTATAATAACAATATTAAATCAGAATTCGAGATACTCGGGATTAAAACAAAAGAATTTCTAAAACAAAATACTGACATATTTGTCACTAAGTCTGATAAAGGTAATACTTTAGTTGTTTTCAAACAAACAGATTATATAGAAAAATGTGAAACTCTCTTAGTAGATAACAAAAACTATATAAAATTAAACAAAGATCCAACAAATAAAGTACAAATAGAACTCAATAAACTAATCAGCAATGTTTTACAACTAAATTTTATAAATACCGATACAGAAAAATTTTTCAAAAGTTATAATGGTATTGCTTCTAAATTTTATGGACAACCAAAAATCCGTTAAGAAACAATTCCTTTCAGACCAGTCACTTCCTTCATTGGATCACCTATTTATAACCTACCAAAATATATCAGTAAAGCAATACAACAAATCATTGGAAGAACTACTTCTAACATAAAAAACAGCTGAGACCTTATTACAAAAATAAAAAATTTTCAAATTCCTATAACCACAAAATATTATATCTAGATGTTAAATCTTTATTCACAAATATCCCTAAAGAACTTGTCATCAAAAATATCAAAATTAACTGGTCTCAAATTAGAGAGCACACAAACATACAAGTTAAAAAATACATAGAACTCATAGAATTCTGCTTAGATAACGCATATTGTATTTTTCAGAACGAATTTTATAAACAAATTTTTGGTACCCCTATGGGATCCACTCTGTCTGGCATATTTTCTGATCTAGTGATGGAAGGACTTGAAAGAGACATTTAAAAAAAATTACCATTTAAACCAATCTTCTACTACAGATACGCAGATGACATCTTGACCTGTGTCTCTGAAAACAAAATCGACATTTTACTCAACATATTCAACTCTTACCACCCTAGATTACAATTCACTATGGAAATAGAAAAACACGATTCAATAAGTTTCTTATATGTTATTCTACTCAAAGTTTACAGTAAAATTATAACTAACTGGTACCGTAAACAAACTTGGTCAGGGAGATATGTCAATTTTGAGACAAACATAGCTATTAAAGACAAAATTTCAGTCATTGAAAATTTAGTTGACAGAGCAGTCACACTTTCTAACAGTAAATTCAAAACAAACAAAATTAAAAATTGTCAGAAATACTCTTCAAAATAGCGGTTACCCCGTTATTTCACCAACAAATACATTATTAAAAGATGAACTCATTCACAAAACAAAAACCAAATCTCTAGTATTACAGTTCAAAGTAACACAAATTAGATCTTGAACAATTGATTGATTTACCGTTTATTAAAGAACCTACTAGATTTTACCAAAAAACTTTCCTAGTATTTAATATTTCAATAACTTTTGAATGTGAAAAAGATCCTTTTCAGTGCTTCAGTAAGAATAAAGATAAAACTCCAACTGAACTGAAAACACACATAATCTATATTATCCCATGTGAATGTGGCCAATTATACGTTGGTCAGACAGAACAACATTTTGAAGATAGACTCAATGAACACAATAATGATTGCAAAAGAGATGCTAGGGGTACTGCCTTAGTGTCTCACTCACATACTCTAGATCACAAATTTTACTTTTCTAGTGCCTAATTTTACCTAATTTTCACAGTAACTCATTTTACATACAAATGTTAAGTTTAATACATTATTACCTTCAAACTTCAAATCATTTGATCTTTTGAAACTGAAACTCTAAAACATTTTCCAAGCGTTCAACTACTCGCTAGTAGACTACATATAATTATATCTCCTCCTGTTTAAAAAAAAAAAACCTATCTCTATGTAAAATTTCTCATTTTCATTAGGTAAATATTGTCCTTCCTACTATGTATTCCTGATGAGGCTCAACGTCATTGGGCTAAAGCTCGTGTTTCAATAAATATATTAACAAAGACTAGTAGATCAAAAACCGTCATTCCATCGACAAAAAAAAAATTAAATATTTTTAATCGTTATGTCACAAGTTTTCAAGTATTTTTTACCTAATTTTGAACCTTACGTGTTGCAGTAGGTTATTGTCCGTCACGCACACTTATTACGTGTATACATTTGTTTTAATTTAAGGTAAAAAACTTGAAAACTGTACTTTTCCTTCTTGTTCGGTTAGAATATTTGATTTGACTTAAACATTAACTTTTCTCTGAAGTTTTAAATGATTTGAAGAAATTTCCTTTTTACCCATTTTCGTTGTTACATATTATTTTATTTCATATTTCACAGTTTAGCCGAATAATGGAACTTTTTATTTCTTATAATATTTTTCATGATTAAAACAAAAACTATGCGTGTTATAGAAAAATTGTCCAAAGAAAATTTGTAGACCTTTTTAAGATGAATAAGCGTTATATTTTATCTTATATTACATAGTTTGGCTGAGAGATAGGATTTTTTATTTATCAAAAATCATTTTTGATTGATAAACTAGAACCAATGGTAAAAAATCGCTGGCTTAGAAAATCATCCTTCCTCTTTAGGCCTTAAAAAGTGCACTCAAGCAATGTTCAAGCAGCTAATTTCTTTGAAAGTTCTCATGTTGTAAGACCAGAATGATAGACAGAAACAGGAGTAGAAACCATTACTTCTCAATCAATAAGTCCAAAAACGTCGAATTTGGTGAAATCGGTGACACTCAATTTTCACATAAAAACAATACCATCCATTTGAGATGAGAATGCCCTATTCATAATGATCATAATAAAAAATGTTGAATCATGTAATTATGTGCGAATAAAAATCTTGACACTTGTAACGTTGTTATCTCACATATATGAAAGATACCTACTTACGTATATATTTGTACTCTGATGAAGCAATGGAATATTCCTCAGATAGATTTGTTAACCAAATTATTCACTGAAGAACAAATCAGTTTCTTCTCTGCTTTGCCAAAATGAGGATGCTGTATACTTTTGTTTTCACTTTGGCGATCATCCTTCATTCTACGGGTGAATATGATAATATAACATATCTATAATTTTGATTGAATTCCATATAATACATGAATGAATATGGCTATTTCTCAGGCCTATGGTGCGAACATAAATTCACCCTTTCCAGCTTGTAGCCATATAATAGCCATTTGTGGATGTACACTGTAAAAACAAGCGGTTTCGTTTTTTACAATATAATTTTTTTTCGCGTCATATTTTTGAGTAGGATAACCTCACGCTGTTATTCTTAATACAAAATAAACCATTCTGGGATCCCACCGGTGGTCTCACCTTAATACCACTTGCCCTGAAATAATACTTTGTTTTTCCGGTGTATGACGTCAAAAATCGTGACGCCATAGATATACGTTGCCCTTACATCCCTCTTGTCCCCCTTGGTGCATAATATAGTATCAAGCTTACTACAAAGAAATTACTTTTTAACAGAATGATATATTTTTCAATTAAATAGTCTAATTTTCAACACTGTACAAACTAGGATTCGATTTAGGACTTCATTCGGTATTGAAACAGTTAACACAACAACAAAATTGCACTTCAGTTCAATCGGACAATCTAATAAAATAAGTTAGACTTGTGGATTGAAATAGGCTCAAAATGATAATCATCTGTCAACACCTGAATCTGATGAAACAAATTCTAAACTGTCAATATTACAAACCGTCGTAATCTCGACATGACATGGCATGTCTACGTATGTCGTGCGCGCTCCAGCTGTTAGATATTTTTGACTTTCAGGTTCACTCAATACTGAAAATTTCTGTCCAAGTCATCTTGATGCTACGATATAATTTATCGAAATTATCAGCAATTTGATAACAAATAAGAACAACATATTTCTATAGAAAACATATAATTTTTGTTAACTTGCTATCCTTAGATCCTGGAAAAATTATTAAATTACCTTCGGAGTCCTTAAAACTCCATAAAATCATTGAAATCCTCGGAAAAATTTTGACAACCCTTGAAATCTTTTCAAATATTCTATAACCTGACAGTTCCTGTAAAATTTTTCTATATGTTCTTAAATTCATGGTGACTTTCCAAAACCACATGCGAATTTTTTTCGATCCCTCAAACTTATTAAAAAAATCGGACATCCCTTGAAATTTTTTAAATCTCTTGAAAATACATTGGAATCTCTTGAAATACCCAAACATAATTCAAAGTCTTTTAGATTCTTATAAACTATTGAAATAAATCAAACAAGTTCTAGAAATCATTTAAAATTTCCTAAAATATTTCAAAACCTTTGATATCTTTTAAAATGCCTTAAAACTTTTTAAAGCTCTTTTTAAAGTTCCTGCGAATCATTTACAATACCCTCAAATATTTGAAATCCTTCGAAATCCTATTCAATTACTGGAATCCATGGAAATTGACCTTGCAATCTTTTAAAATAACCTAAGATATTTAAAATCCTTTCAAATCTTTTGAAATTTTTTTAAGATTGTCAGAATGCTAAGGAATTGGATAAAATACTTTAAAGTATTTCAAAACCTTTCATCATTTTGTCAATTGGTCATCATGATCAATTGATCAATTGCTGCTTGTATTTTCATATGTGCTCCTATACTATCACACGTACCCTTACCATGAGATGTACCATGGAAGTGACATTGAACTTGGATACAAAAATCTTCTTCATGGGCTCGGAGATTATCAAAGCTACTCTTATTTTTGAAATGTTGCCCTGCACCATCAGTGAAATAGTGGATTTTCTGTGACCTGAAATGAGTTTTCAAGTGATCTACTATTATCATTTGATACTCGTGAACAGCCAGCGTGTCTTGAGTTAAGTTATCAGATATGATTGCGATACTCACATGCTTGAGCTCTCCATATTTTTTACAATCAATCACCCAGAGAATATTGTAGCTTGGTCCTTATTCCAATCGATAGATTGAGCTGCATTCTGAATTATGAAAGCGTAATTTTTAGCGAAATCGAAGCAAATCAGAAACTCCCGAGGCAATACATTTTCCTTCAGGTTTTTGAAAAAAAGATTGCTCCTTTGAAATAAAGTGATGAGTTTTTTATTCCAACAGCCTTTCACAGAAATCATCTAGGAATTTATCAGTATTTATCACATCTGTCGGTCTGTAACCAAATTTCAAATCTCACTTCAATAATAAAATGTTCATCAGAAGCTTTTGTGGTGTTATCTTTCAAGTTTGCAGTACCTGGACAGTTTTCACACACCTCTAAATGAGAGGGACTTGAAGAGTTAAGACATACAATAGCATTCAAACAGTCATGCTAATTTGTGAACACCATGTCAGTATCGTCGGTTATATGTTGAACATTTATTTCATTCAACATCAACTTGATATTCTCATTATGCACGCAAACGCATACATTTCAAGTGCCACTGCTTCCTGCTAGAAGAGAATGACGAGGTCTGAGTTTTGTGAATTTCGAAATACTGATCTTCAGGCCCGTTCATTCATCCCTGGCATCATTCGACTTATGCCATCACGTTCATAAAAGTTTTTCACTAGAGTTTTAGTTTTAGGACTCAATGCTCTTCCTCTTTTTCGATTCGTATTGTAAGAATTTTATGCTCTGAAACTAATTTTTTCACATTTCTTGCTTTTCGCTCTGATGTATTGAATACCTGCATCAGTTTTCTCCTTCCCAAGATTTTGCCTCAAGCGAGAGAAGTTGAAATTGTTCTTGAAGATCTTTAGAGGCATTGCATTTTTTAATGATTTGACCAAGTACTTTACTTTAATTATTATATAAAATGCATATTTAAAGAAAAAATATTTAACATCTACTAAAAACTGCGCTCAAATTTCCTGAACTGTCAAAAGCTTTCTTTTCGTGGTTTTTTTTAATTCTTGAAATTCTAGAACTTATTAAATTTCTGTTTAATCGAAAAATACCATCAAGGTCAGTTGAAAATCATGTCTTGTTTCAATTTTTCTAATACTATTTTAAATCAAGTAGTGGAATCTTCAAACAAAAAAGACGAATTTTCAAAAAAAGGGTACAGTTTTCTAGGTAAAAAGTTGTATTTTCAACAAAATATGCAGATGAATTTCAAACCTACGAAGATAAATCTTCAAGCAAATGACATAATTTCAAACAGAAAAGATTAAACTTTAACCAAAAAGTTGAATTCTTAAGCCAGAAATGACAAAATAATGAAATTTTCCACAAAAAAGTAGAACTTTTAATCAAAACAGATGAATTATAAACATCAAATGTAATAGTGGACTTTTTAAATGCAAAAAAAACTAACCGTCCAGCAAAAAAGATGACTTTTTAAGAAAACATCGTAGAATTTTCAACAAAATAACACATTTTCAACCGATCATGAGAAACTTAAATAAAAAAGATTAAATCTAAGACAAAAATATTAGACTTTTCAATTAAAAAGAATTCAGCTTAAACCTAAAGCAACGACTTCTCTGCCGAAGGATGAATTTTCAATCAAAAAGAACTAATTTTTTATTTAAAAACACAAATGATCCTTTAAACAGTTAAATCTTCGAAGAAAAATAATTTTTTCACAAAACAGTTGAATGTTAAAAAAACTAACTATTTTGCTAATCAAATAGTACAATTTTGAACCAGAAATATATTAATTCAGAACAAAAAATATAACAGTAGACTTTTCAAACCAAAAGAATGAACTTTCAAGCAAAAAGGTTACTTTTTAAAAAATAGTTCCACCAAAATTTCTTTGCGGAAAAACATAAAAAATTACGATAACTTTTTTTAGCCCCTCCTCATATAATGAGTTAATTAATTTTTTTAGTTGCCTTAATACCCTATACAATATATAGTTGATCCATTAAAATTGGTTTATCCAATTTGGAGAAATTTGGATATTTTATTCTTCAAAAGTTGTTTATAACTTTTGTAATTTTTTTTAAGTTGGCTCTTGGGGTAAATTAGTCCTCTAATTTTCGGAATTTTTCAAGTTCCAGAACATGAATTTAAGGTAATAATAAGAAAATCAAAAAATTTGGAAGATGTTATTAAATTAGTAGATTTACATCAGAAGCAAAAAGAAGGGTATTTTCAAATTCTCAAAATACTATTTTTTCTTAAAAATTTAGGAATTCAAAAAAAGCAGCCAATGTTTTAAAAAACTATTTAATTGATACATTTCCGAATCTCCACGAAAGTCAGTAAGAGGTGAGAATTTAAATAATAGGAGATGAATTTAAGGTCTAATAACAATTTTGGACATTTTGTTAATCGTTATGAAATTCATGGAAATCTTCCAATTTAATATAATTCTCAACATTTCACGTCGAATCTCTTTTTTCTGTCACTCGATAAATCCTCTCGTACTTGACTTTCATGAAAATGAACTAATTTTCGGAATTTGAGTCTCTTTTTCGAATTTTGGAATTTGCACCCCAAATTCGTATTTTGAGACTCGAAAACCCCTTCCTTTTTGACTTTCATAGAAATCTACAGCTATAGACCAGTTTTGAAATTTTCACTAAAATTTGAGAATTTTCGACTCTTGAGACCTAATTTGTAGTCTAAGACTCAATAAACTCCCGCATGATGACTTACATGAGATGGAACCATTTTAATAAAATCTTCAAATCTTGAGACAACTTTATGAAATTTTCAATTTTGACCCTGAATTATTGTTCAGTGCCCTGATAGCCACCCTCGTACTGACTATAATATAAATCTACTAACTGAATAAAAGTTTCGAAATTTCAATCAAATTTTGAAATTTTGGAATTTTAAATATGAAGTTGGGATCAATTGAAAAAATACAACAATGCATCCTCTGAAGTTAGAAAACTAAGCAAGACGGAAACTGGTACTTAAATAGAATATTTACGAGATCATATTAGAATGCTCAAAAAAGGATCCCGGATTGAACTAAATATCTAGTTTCTACTGTGAAGCATTCCGCAAAGAAACATTAAATTCAGTCAAAGGCATTAGACATAAATTTTCTGAAAAAAAATTAAATCTTCTATTTTCTCTTGCAGAATGCAGTTCGGACTCCGACCGCAATCAGCATAGCGAACGTAATCCTGGTCCTTCTTCTTCTTCTGCTGCTGGGAAACAACATGCACCTGGCCAGACTTCTAGAGAGGGGCCTCCTCTTCGTGCCAGGTCCAGGTCTCCCACTAGCAGCCCTCCTTTTATTAGAGTACTTGGATGTTCACTTGGAGAACTTGGACATATTCGGCTCATTTCGCGCACAAATCAGAACCTTCGATTCGAATTTCGAAGTTATTTTTTTCCAGCTGGTATACCAATTGGTTGGAGACCAGATGGAAGGCACCATATTCCCTTGCCAAGCCAAAAACATATTGTATTATCAACATCCGATGGTGACATTTTTGCAATATTAGTGGATAGCGGGGTTCTCCGTGGAATATATAGGACACAAAAACAAAATCCGAGAGCGAAAATGAACATGATAAGCCGCGCAATTGATACCTTGACTCCAGATGAAATAAGGGATTGCCCAGTAGGCAGAAATCACCCAATCTTCCCAAGCAGTTTTCTCAGAGTTGTTGAAAATTACGATTCGCTGCAGTTCGATTGGAATTCTAATGGCGAACGTAATCCTCGTTCTATCTCTTCTCTTAGACAAAATTCACCTGAACGGTCTTCTGCTCCTGAGGAGGCTCCTATTCGTGCCAGGTCAAACTCTCCCCCTGGCCGGCCTCCCACTGATGATGTACTTGGATGTACAATAGAACGACTTGGATATATTCGGCTTATTCCTCGCACAAATCAGAATCAGCGATTTGAATTTCGAAGATACATTTTCCCTATCGATAAATCAATTCGAATGCGAATAAATCAGATGTACTATGTGTTTGGGCCAACACGAGAGTATATTGTATTATCAGCACCCAATGGTGAGGCTTTTGCAATATTGGATTCTAGTGGCATTCTTCGAGGAATATATAGGACAGGTAGAACTCAGCCGCGAATCAAAATAAATATTATAAGCGGTGCTGTTAATGATCTGACTCCGGATGAAAAGAGGGATTGTCCAGTAGGCAAAAATTATCCAATCTTTCCAAACAGTTTTATTAAAGAATTTGCCGATAACGATTCACTACAGTCTGCACGGAATCCCGAAGGCGAAAGTGATCCTGGTTATTCTTCTCCTGCCAGATTTCATTCATCTGAAAGGACTTCTCCCAGTTCTCCTCCGGGCAGGCCTCCTTCCCACAAAGTACTTGGATATACCCTTGCAAGACTTGGATATATTAGGCTCGTTCCCCAGGCAAATCCGCACCGACAATTCGAGTTTCGAAGATACGTTTTCCCTGCCGTCAAGCGAATTCAATTGATGTTCAAACATGGTAAATTCGTGTCCGTGCCAATGCGACAACATATTGTATTATCAACATCCAGTGGTGACGTTTTGGCAATACTGGAGTATACTGGGATTCTTCGTGGAATATATAGGGTAAATAGAGGTCATTCGAGAATAAAAATAAACATGATAAGCGGTGAAGTGGACGATATGACCCCATTTGAAATGACGGAATGTCATGTAGGCAAAAGATACCCAATCTTCCCACGTTGGTTTACTAAGGTTGTTTCAAGTGAAGATTCTCTAGATTATGTTTATCATTAATTCAGTGGGAAAAAGATAAACTAAAATATAATATTCTTTCTAATCTGTATTCGAATCAAAATTAAATTGAAAGATTTAGATGCTAATGTATTATGGTTATTAAGACTTATTTCCTTTTATCCTTTGTTGATCCCCATAAGGTCATTCAAATTTTTTTCTTCGAATATTAAAAATTCAGAGAGTTTCACTATTTTGTGTTTTCAGAAACACAGTAAAAACTAAGGCTTCCGTTAGAACTAATTTTGGGTTCCAAAGGAGCTGGAACGGAAAGGAACACCTTTTGCTGGAAAGAAACCCAAAATGATGAATTAGTTCTAAAGAAGACTCTATTTGGATATGTAAATGAACCCAATTTTAGTAGAGCCTATTTCAAATAAATCTATTTTTCTCTTTGCCCATATCGTCATTTTATCTAATTAATAACCAGTGGTGTATGCAAGGCCTGTGGAGCTTGGCGCCGCCAGGATACTTTTTGTAAAGGCCTGGCGGCGCCAAACCATTTTTTTGTTACACGGGCAATTTTTCCAGTTACAGTCCATCCATAAACTGCGTTATCAACTTTTCGCTTTTTACCCCCCCCCCCCCCCCCTAAAAAAAAAACCACCCAAACCCAATATTTAAAAAAATTTTTTTTTTAAAAAAAAAAAAAAAAAAATTTTAAAAAAAAAAAAAAAAA
>JAABKJ010009816.1:0-11114 GCA_011634705.1 Andricus grossulariae
TGTATAATTTTCAGAAAATCAAAAAAATATTTGTTCAATATCACTAGATGTGGAATTTCATAAGCTTTCCAACTGTTCACAAAAAATGCCCTATCTAATTTCCTCACCGAAATATCGTGATTTGAAGTCAGCAGTGATTTTTAATAGCGCTAATAAGAGTCGTTCGTTCAATTTCCGACGGTATTGTACATTTTACATTTTCGGATATCATATTACATTTTACATTTGCGGTTGTCATATTACATTTCAAACTTTCCGGTATCATATTTAATTTTACAGTTTGCATCATGTTTCACAATTTATATAGTACATTTCACATTATAGTTTGCATTTTGCACTATATTTTACATTCCCATTAAATATTACATTTTGGATTACACTTTAATTTTCAATTTGAGTCTGACATAAAAAAGTATCAAATGTAATGCAAAATGTAGAAAGTAAAATGGAAATCCAACCCGAAATGCGAAATTTACTCTAAAGTGTAAAATGCAAAATGAAACGTTATAATTTATATAAATTAATTTCTTTCCATTTTTTTAAATTTACAATTTAAAATCACTTATATTGAAAATATTTAAGACGTTTACATTACATTTCACATTACATTTTACATTTTGAATTACATTTTACATTTTAAATGTGTAGTAATATGAGTCTATCTTCAAAGAGCATAGAATGTAATGTAGAATATAATGTGAAATGTGAAACGAAAAATGTAGAATGTAATATGAAATGCAAAATAAATAGTTTGATGATTGACGTTTACGTTACGTTTCACATTTAAAATTTTGCACTGGATGTTACATTTTACATCAAATTTTCCACATCAAATGTGTGCTAATATGAGTGTACCTTCAAAGAGAACAAAATTCAATGTGAAATATAAAATGTAAAGTAAAATCTGAAATAAAAAATGTAAAATGTAATGTATAATGTCATTTGAAATGTAAAACTGTACAATTTCAATTTAGGAATCACTCCTATCAAAAATGGTTATATGAATAAGCAATATATATGTGAGTGATATAAATAGTTCGCCGTTGGCCTATTGAAACGATCAAATTTCAAAGCTAATATAGTACCGTTGCTATTTCATGTCAAGCTATTTGTTTTGGTCTGATATATTGCTTCTTTACATCAACATTCTCAACAGAAGTGATTCTAAATTCAAATTGTACAGTTTCACATTTCAAATTTTCAGGTATCATATTACATTTCACATTTTTAGGTATCATATTGCATTTTACTATTTCTGGTGTCATATTCCATTTTACATTTTCAGATATCATATTACATTTTACATTTGCGGGCATCATATTTCATTTCATAGTCCGCAATAAATTTCACATTTTATATTGTACATTTCACATTATATTTCGCATTATATTTTACATTACACATGAAATATTACATTTTGGGTTACACTTACATTTCAAATTTTAGTCTGCCATAAAAAAGTATCAAATTTAATGCAAAATGTAAAATGCAAATCCAACGTGAAATGTGAAATTTAATGGAAATTGTAAAATGCAAAATGATGCGTGAAACCTTATAATTTATATAAATTCATTTCGTTACATTTTTTTTTTAATTTACATTTGGAATGACATATATTGAAAATGTTTAAGACATTTACATTGCATTTCACATCAAATTTTACATTTTGAATTACACAGTTCATTTCGAATGTGCCGTAATATGAGTCTATCTTTAAAGAGCATAGAATGTAATGTGAAATGTAAAATATAATGTGAAATGAGAAATTCAAAACGTAAGATGATGTAAAATGTGAGATGATGCTAAATCTAAACGTGTAATGAAAAATGTAATATGAAATTTGGAATGCGCTGTCAATATTTTACATTCCACATCTCATATTGCATTTTCCATTACACTTTACATTTCAAATGTGTGGTAATATGAGACTAGCTGCAAATAGCTCAAAATGTAATGTAAAATGTAATGTGAAATATGGAAAGTAAAATTTGAAATAAAAAATGTAATATGAAATGTGAAGCTGTAAGATTTCAATTTGGGTATAAAATTTCAATTGGAGTATATGTGAGTAATATCAAAAGTTTGACGTTTACATCATATTTCACAGTAAATTTTACATTTGCGTTTCATATTTCCAATTTCGAATAACATTTTACATTTTTTCTTATATATCATATTACATTTTCCATTACACTTCACATTTCAAATGTGTTGTAATATGATTATATCTTCAAAGAGCATAAAATGTAATGTAAAATGTGATGTGAAATGTGAAAAGTGAAATGCGAAATAAAAATTGTAATTACATTACATTTCACTTTCCACATTTCAGAATACATTTTACATTATACTTTACAGTACAAGTGCGTAATGTAATAGTAAGCACGAATGAAAAAGTTGAGAAACTTTTTTTTGAATTTGTTTTCTTAATAAATTAGATAATGCCAATCGGTAAGTCGCCTCGGTACAAAAGTACATTCGTGTTCTAGGAAATGTACTCGACTACAATCTAGGAACGATCAGAGTCCCCGTTACGAGTATCGTGAATCCTGAAAAATTGTCACTTAACGAGGGTCCATCGAGCCGGAGATCGTTAACCATTCGTCTCTCCAGTGGATGAAGTAACGTTTCCACGCAAAAGCTGCCCGACCATGAAGAACGAATCTAGTCCCAGAAGAGTTCCGATAAATAAAAGACACTAGTATTCCAAGATTTTTCATTACTTTCATTTATTTTTAATGAAACTTAAAAAGATTAATCTAGAACTTTGACATTTATAAATGGTTGGGGATCTGTATGAGGTGACAAAAGGGTCGCTCTGAATAAAAGAAGTACTAGGCCGAAATAGAGGCGGATGATCCGGTTCAGGACACTTGTTAGTTGACAGACCGACTAAAAAGGAGGACGGTACGCGTGCCAGGGGTCGGACATGTGCATTCAAGAAATGTAAATCTGGGCCAAGTGTGCAGGTTCACTAAACCAGCAAATCACAGACCGGTTGTACTTGCTACTCGTTTGTCAATTTTTTCCTCACAAATAATTCCCATCAAACCTGAACAGAAGCTGCACAGCTGAGCGGTAAATCAAATCGGTGGCCTTAATCGGATTTCATAATCTCTCTCGGCCGATGGGGACCAGAGTGTCCCAGGTCGGGTCCCTGGCGAAGAATTTCAAATGAAAGGATAACTGTTAAGTCGTATAATCGTATAATCGTGGGCTGGTCTTTCAAGATCCGTGCTAAACTCGATTCCAAAGGAACTTTGTTGTTCTACTTCAGAAACCTCGAAAAATCAGCAAACTGGTTCTATTGAAATTTGTAATCAACTCATTTTCTAGAAAAGTCCATGTTTCTACAGCAGTGCCTTCCATCACATTCGACATTTTGTCGCAGCTGATGGTCAGCTGCAGACTTAAAATCCTGAAAGCTTATAAAATCTTGGAGTGTTGTCGGAAGCTCGAACCTATTCCCTCATGTGAAATGAATGGCGCAACGACTGAGCGATTGATCTTCCCGCATTCGGTATCAGGAATCGTAGACGCCGTCTTTTTTGCTGATCCTTTTGTATAAGGAAAATCCGAGGATACCAACTCCTCCTTGAGCACTTCGTATTCTTGGCAAGCGTGCGGAACACTCGATACCGAATGCGGATTATCGACTTGAGCTCCACGCGGTAGTCGTGAACTCGATAAAAATCGGTAGGCCAGTGAGGATCGGGGAATTTCAATGGCTGCGCGAAACACTTGGTTGGAAAACCCTGCACGTAGCAGAAGGAGCACGGTTTGCCGGTTTTGAGAACACAAGGTCATCGCTTCTAAACTCGAATTTCATTCAAATCTAGTTTCCCATTCCTGAGCAGCGAATATGCCCTACCCAATTAACTTCATGGTATGAACCTAGATGAGCAGAAAGTTGAGGCGCGACGGAAGCGGATGACAGAAACTCGATACCAATTTCCAATTCTCGCGACATGAATTGACAATGCAGACCCGTCGCTAAAAATGATATTAATAGCGACGTGAAACTTATCAAAGTTTTCAGATATGCGCTTTTTAGGGAACGAGTCGTTCGGTCAGTGAACTGAGAATGCCCAAATAAATTTCGAACGCGCAATTCATTCGACCGCTTAATTTAGTATTCATGAACGGTGAGACGTCGACATCCCAAATTCTGCGTTAATCGCTTGGGCCGGGATATTCTCGATGGCCCGTCGAGCCCGGTGGGCCTTTTCAGAGTAGACTCTTTGATAATACAGACGTGTCACGTAATTATCGTACAATCGATTGCTTGCACTTTTTGAACGCTTTACCAGCTATTCTTTAAAGCAAACACGAAAGAAATAAAGGTTCCAATCAGCATAAGTCCAAAGGACATGTGATAGAGTCTTAAAAGTAGAACCCTAATTTGGAATCTGATCTTCCGGATGAAATGAGTAGGTAAATTTTACCGGGAGCCTTTGTTGCGGTTCTGGTATCTGGAAGATGGCCAAACGTCGCTGTCTGCTTAGATAAAGGATTTTTTTCGAGAGTAGCGGCACGTAACTTTGCTGGATGATAATCGAGGATCGATCAAGCTGGTCCTGAATAGTTCTTGCATTGTCGGAAAAGAGCGCATCTCTCGCTTTACCGTTCCTCAAGTATACGTGATGCGAAGTCCAAGTCGAAGGCTCGCTGAAGCGAAACCTCGTCTGCAGGAAATCGGGCCTCGGTCGGGACCAAATGCGTCGGCGGGCATGCCGAGTAATTCGTCGAAATTACATCTAACGAGCCGTATTTTTTGCCAAGAAACAGAGACTCGATCCTAGGATCCAGCATTCGATTCGCCATGGTTATTGCCCCCGATCGCGTGACTCCGAGACTCTCAACGTCAATTTATTCGCGTAAAGAATTACTGCCTAATGTCATTTGATCAATCACAATCTATCGAATGAAATACCTCTTTTAGAAGAAGCTAGAACTCAACGGAAATTTATATTAGCCTCGGGCAGAATTTGCTTTTTGCGCGAATTTGTTATTAACCGTCGTAAAGTTCGCGATTCGTGGATAACGGCTTTCAGAACCAGTGATTATTTCCGAGGTCGCTTCCTCTTTTTCATATATACAGTTAATTATTGCAATTAACTGCTTTAAGGCAAACGATGTTTGCAGACGTGGGAAAAATACAAGGTCGAGACACTTGCAAAGTTAACCGTCTCACTCCGTGATTTACAGAGGAAGATGCTACTGATTAGAGATTATAATACATTTTTTTCATTACATTGAAGAAACTACCGTTTTATGAAATAAGTAAATTTTAAGAGTCATTCGAGAAGGTGCGTTTTAATCAAGATTTGACTAATGAAGACCATTCGAATGCAGACCCAAAAAGATTGAAGGAAAATAAACAAATTGCATCATTTCTAAGTTTGCGTCAATTCTACTGCAAGAATACTGGATTGAAGTATAAACCTGGTATAATCGGGACCAACTTTTTATAAATTGATTTCCTATCTTTCCCGGGAATATAAATTTCGATCTTACGGAATGTGTCCGCGTCATCGCCAAAGGCAGCAGCAGTTCTAACCGGCGGACAAAGGTTTCAAAACCCTTCGGATTCTACTAATTTACATTTCTGTTCTGTTCTATCTTCAACAGAGGCCCTTTTCGTTGCATTTTTTATTTTCAAAGGTGGCTTTTTAAAGTCCTAGACGGAAAAAAGAAGTCAAAACTTTACTCGAATTCTGAAAATTTTGCATTAACCTTATCAAAGTGTTCAAGACAATCCTCGAAATAATGAATGGAATACAAAATTTTTGGAAATTAAAACAGAGGAATATTTCGAAATTTGATCGTTAGATTCTCGGCTTTTTTGATTTGCAAGAATTTCGTAGTTGAAAGGTTCGAAAGTTTTGGGAACTTTTCATTTCCTGGATTTGGCGGAATTTGTGATTTAAAAAATTGAGCTTAGCTTTTTTAAGTGATTATTGAATGAAAATGACAACACTCGTGGAGAAGATAATTTCGTACCAAATTACAATATTTTCATCTGAAATTAAAATATTTTCATCCCAGAAAATTTATATCGTTCCAAAAGTGCCTGGATGTTTAAAGTTACTTGGAGACGATACGGGAATTTCCTTTGGGTCAATAATATCTGTCACCAAAGTTAATCCATTTTCATCCCTAATTTCAAATTATAATTTATCATTTTTCATACAGAAAATTTTTTTCCTCAATTTGTCAGATTTTCAGTGAAAATGAGGATTTCATAAATTTATGGATATTTCTCTAACATTTACTAAACTTTTCTTTCGAATTCAAATTAAAGTTGATATCTTTAAACTCTAATGAAAAGGTCTGTAAATTTTAGAGGAAATATCCGCAAATTTGTAGAATTCAAATAAAATTCTGTAAACTGCGAATTTGGTTATTCTTAAGGAAAAGTGCTGTCCCTATTTTAATCGAAAACCCAGTTTCTTCAGAGAGTGACATTTTCCAGAAAGAAAGAAAAATTTTGAATCTTTCAGATCAAAGACGTCAAAGAAATCTTTGAAATAATGTTGAAGATTTTTCATTTCTTTCTATAAAGTATCATTCTGCACTTGGAGGATTTTCGGTTAAAATAATTCAATTTTTTGTATTTGGAGACATTTTTTTCTCCTTGTAAAAAGATTAGAAACTGTTTTTTGTAGAATATGAAAGGTTGGTACTTTCTTTAAGAATGATATTTTGCAGAAAGAAAATTTTTAATTTATTTCTGCAAAGTATGATTCTCAGTCTATAAAACACCAACCTGAATACACCTATTGTACAAAAGACAATTTTCGAAATGATTGTAAAAAACACTTGACTTCACTCAATTTTCACTAAATCACATTTTTTTTTCTAAAAACGAGAATAATTCCAGAATGCAAAAGGATGATCCTACACTCACAGTCCACGTGCATGCATACTTCTGGGGACCGAGAATCGTGAATCGCACCAGTTGCACTGATTCAATTTCAAAATCAAAAAAAAAAATCACACCACTTAAATTTCCAAAAGCTTTTCCTTAAAAAGCTCACTGCACAGTTCCTAAAATTCATCTCACTGTATCTCACTGTTGTTCCCACAAAATGACAAAAACGAAGATCGATGCTTCCACTTTCGAATTTTCAATAAAAATTGTACAATGCAAATGTACGAAATTGGCACTTCGCGAAATGCAACTTACCTCTCCAGCTGATGCAGTACAAAGATCCGTCAGACACGCTACTTTCTTCCCTCCTCTTCCTCTCAAAAACTGACTAAAAGATTTTCGAAAAAGAAAATTTGAAAATCAGTCTTTCACTTTTGGGTGTTCTCTGAGCGGGAAGAACCGCGATAAATATTTTGCTGATGAGGAACTGATGCTGCAGGATTTTGTAACAACGGCACTGTGTGGAGGGTCATTGAGGGGTCGTTTTGTGTTTCGAAAGATCGCAATCGCAATCGCAATCGCACCCTTAACCGTGGGGCGTTGCGATTTTCAGTTCACGCCACCGTCGCACCGAACAGAAGTGAACTACTCGTGCGCCGCCGGTTCACAGTACCTTAAATACCTTGCCCGCGCCGCCGCTCTACGGCCCCTACCTTCCGCTAGAGTGGCGCTGATTGGCGGGGGAGAAGCGCAATGCCCGCGGGTACAGAAGAGGCTCTTCGACTCTTCTCGATTCGAGGCTCGAGCCGAGCGCAGGAGACGATGGTCGGTGGGTGTCGAAGAAGGAGCTGGAGAACGCCAGACGCTCAGACACTTCAGGAATATACACTACCCCTCGAAATTGTGCATCGGCTTACGAAAATCGGACTAAAAACGGACTTGGCGAAAGTGAAAGCAAAAAATTTAGTTGGGAAGGTTTTTCTTCAAACTATTCGAAACCTATTTGAATTCCGCGTCGTTTGAGCCCTTTTGGAACTATTTCCGATAAATTGGGACCGAGATATCTTGTGAGGAAGACCGATTTTTGATCTTCATTTTTTGCAGTTTGAGCGGATGCACAGTTTCACCGGGAGTGTATCTTCTTTGAATTTTGAAAAAAAATTCACATTTTTCAGTACAGTGCGGTTCTCTCCTGCCAGAATAGGAGAAAATGGGTTTGGGAAATTCTACTTGACTTTTAAAAGACTTTAGGATAGGTCACACATTTTTCAGAAGAGTTCGGGAATTATTCCGGGACTTCCAAAATAGTGAAAAGATGTTCCGAGAGTTCTGGAAAAATTCGCGGACTTTTTTAGTTTTTCGAGAATTGTCTTAAACCCTCTTAAAAAATGTTATACAAATTTTTTTTAGAAAGTGGCCTATTCTGAAATTTCAGTCAAGTTTCAAATTCTTCTTCATTTTTTTGGAAACTATTTTTGAACATGTTCGCTGTCTTGCTTAATTTCAAACCCGACAAACAAGTTCCTTTCAATGTTTCTACAACTCAAAGTGAAGTAATTATGGTTCAATTTTGTTTCAGTAAGATTTTTTTTTTTTTATGTTAAAAATGAAATTTATTTTTCTTTCTCTCCAAATTCTTCCAGAAACTGTATTACTTTCATCAGAAACATATTTTCTAATGACAAAGTGAAATAATTTGTGAAAATTCTAATTGTTTATCAAAATTTGTAGGTACTTGTAAAACTTTGAAGTTTCCTTCGGGCACTTTCTTCATCAAACAGTGTTTAGAAAAAAAAAATTCATTAAATTGCAGTTCCTTCTTTGAAATGAAGCTACTTCAGGTACTTTCATTAGTACAATAAATTAAGACAGCATTTTTTTTTTATTAAAATAAAATTATAATAAATTTTGGAATTAGCTTCTCTTATTGAAGGTATTATATTATAAAATTCCTTCAAAAAGTAAAGATTATTAGAGGCATTTTATTTAATTGGAAAAGCAATTGTTGATGAAATATCAGTAATTATTAATAACAGTAATTTTTGTAGGAAAATAAATTTCCAGGATAAAAAGAATAATTCCAAAATTTATTCAGTGCAATATAAAATTTTCGAAAAATTCTTCCATTTATTGAAATAATTGCTTAATTAATTAAACAATTGTTTAATTAATAAAATAAATTGCCCTTGAAGAATGCGGTTTTCTTATCTTGCTGCAGTTCTTTCAAAAGACGCATTTAACACATTAAAGTATAATTTAAAAAATTTTTGTTTATTCATTAAAAAGTTTTTCTCGAAAACGATATTTAGAAAATTCGACTATAATTCTAGAATCGTATGAATAATACTTTATTCATTGAAATAAAGAATATTCAACAAACTGATTCTATTTTATTAAAAAATGGGTACGCTCATTAAATAGTTGTTCTTTAATAAAATAAGTTACCTTTAATTAGTTAAGTATATTCCAAAATGTATTTAAATACTTATTTTTTACAGTATAATAAATTTTCTTTATCAAAAATTAATTTTTCAAATTGAAAATTTAACCATTCGGTTGAAAATGTATGTGTTTTTTTTAATTCGTCATCATGGTAGAAAATAATTTTTTAGAGATTAAAAATGCCACTGTTTTATTGAAAATTAATCCATTTGGATTAAAAATAATGCCTTTTGTTAAAAATGCACATTTTCGCATTGAAAATTCAACTATTTGGTTGAAAATTGATGTATTTAGTTGAAATTTATTTTATTTTTCATTCGAAGGCTCATAATTTTAGTTATAAATTCATCTATTGATTGAAAATTGATTTAATTTGTTGAAAATTCGTTTTTTTAAATTAAATATTAATTTTTCAAATTGAAATTTCAAACATTTTGATGAAAAATGTATGTTTTTTTAAATTCGTCTTTTTGGTGGAAAATAATTTTATTTTTGTAGAAATGCAGCTATTTTGTTGAAAATTTATCTATTTTAATTGAAGATTCAAGTATTCTATTAAAAATTTGTCATTTTAGGTCGAAAATTCAAATTTTTTGAAAATTTAAAACACTTTCTTCAAAATTAATTTTTTTGGTTGAAGATAAACAATTTTGTAAAAAAATTTATATTTTTACTTGAAAATGTAGCTGAAAATTGATGTATTTTGTTATTTTGTCTTTTTAAATTGAAAATTTAATTTTTCATTTGCAAGTTAAACCACTTTCTTTGAAAAAATTATTTTGTTGGTTGAAGATTCATAAATTTAGTTGAAAATTCATCTGTTTCTTTGAAAATTAAACTAAGTTTTTGAATTTCTTTTTGCTAAAAATGATATATTTTAAAATCAAAAATTCAACAATTTGGTTCAAAATTAATGTATTTTTATTAACTTGTCTTTTTGGTAAAAAATAAATTCTTTTGGTTGAAATATAACTTTTTTGTTATAAATTAATTTCTTTCAGTTAAGGATTTAAGTAATTTGTTGAAAATTTGTCTCTTTAGGTGAAAAATATAACTCTTTGGTTAAAATTTGAACCACATTCTTGTAAATTAATTTTTTTTTATAAAGATTTATAATTTTAGTTAAAAATGTATTCTTTGGTTGGAAATTGAACTACTTTTTCAAAAATTCGTCTATTTATAAAAATTAATTTTTTCAATGAAAAATTTATACATTTACTCAAAAATTCATCCATTTGGTAGAAAATTAATTTTCTTGGTAGAAAATTAATTTTCTTAGTAGAAAATTTAACTTTTTTGTACAAAACTCGTTTTCTTATGTAAAATTAATTTTTTTTCAATGAAAAATTAACTATTTCCTTTTGGATTGATAATTAATCTTTTTTAAATTAAAAATTCAACTTTAAAGAAAAACTTTTTTATTTTCTTGAAAAATTTTGAAACTCCTAAAAAGTTCCTCTCTTTCGAAACATCAAAGATCTGCATTTTTTTTCATGAAATTGGTTAAAGTTGAAATGTTTTTTTTTTAAATGCAGCTAAAAATAAAAAAAATGCTTTCAACTCTCCAAATTATTTTTCCATCATTTTTGAAACCTTTTGAAGTATTTTCAATTTTTTTCAATTTTACCTTAAAATTAAATTTTCAAAATTAAATATAATTTAAATTTTCCCAGGAATCTTAACATAACTTTTTTATTCTCTTAAAATCTTTCGAAATTCTTGAAAACCTTTTTTTTCAAAATCTTCCAAAATCTACATTTTGTTTTAAATTTCTTGAAATCGTTCCAGGTTTTACATT
>JAABKJ010009817.1:0-11113 GCA_011634705.1 Andricus grossulariae
ATAAAAGCAGTAACCTAATTAGGCTAACATCAACGAATGAAGATTAACTTTTTTTCCGTTCTATATTTTAATACTTATTTGTTATAGTTTCAAACGACCTTTTATCTTAAAAATGCACATTTTTATAGAAATTCAATTTCTATTGAATATAAAAAAGTTTGATTTAAATTAGATCTAATAATAAATGTTGCTTCAATGAGTTAACATTTTTCCACTACACTAATAAATCAATAAAAATAAGGTTCACCTATAATTGCAATTAGAGTTCTGCAATGCCATTCAAACAATAATAAATAAAATATATTTGAAAAAATATATCATAATATATAGGGATTGATAGGGAAATAGAGCAAGACCTTACTATTTAGTCGAGTAACAGAAAGGCACCCTCGCTTGAATCTGGCCAATGAGCTTGACGTTCTTGTCGGGTCCTTTCCAGATTTCCCGTTCAACGCCCTAATAAAGTTTGGGCAATATGACTAGCACCCTACCAAAACCGAGTCGCAGTTTTTGTATGGGCTGGTCTTTACGCGCGCATATTATGAAAATGGATCAAAAAACAAATACATGTTTTTTTCGCTCGAATTTCCAGGTGGGTAATTACCCACCTTCCGAGATTCCAGGTGGGTAGTACTACCCACCGTACCCACCTGTTCCTCCGGGCCTGCTGTTAGACCTTCGTCTACTCCTCTCTCTCTTTCATGGCTGTCCATAACACCCTCCTGTTAACTGATTCAAATGCTGCCTTAAAATCTACAAACAGTGCGACTAATTTCCCTTTCTTACGCCCTAGGATCCTATTGACTGAATAGTTAAGCGCGTAGATGCTGTATGTGGTCCCCATCAATTTCCTATAACCCTTTTTGTTGTGTGTTAATAGTATACTACCCTTTTCTTCCACCTGACTTTCCAACCTCCTTTTAAGCACTTCCGCGTATATTTTATATCCCACCGACATGAGTGTGATACCTCTATAATCCCCAACACTTTTGCCCTTTCCTTTTTTAATCGACAATACTAAGAGCCCTGTCTTCCATTCCTCCGTCCACCCTTCTTCTCTCCACACCTTGCTGCAAATCCTCCACATCTCTTCTTTTCACCCCTAATCCTCAGTATTTCAGTGCTTCATTTTCCAAGTCATTATCCTCTGTGGATTTGTTTCTTTTCAGCCTTGCAATCACCTCATTCATCTCTTCCCTACTAATCTCGTTTTCGCTGTCCTCGTCCCCCGTTACCGTGTTTCTCCCTTCTCCCTTTACCCTATTTTCCACACCCCCTAACAGACCCTTGAAATACATCATTCACTCTTATATTTCGATTTTTCCATTTATGCCCTTTCTTTCTCCTCTTTCCTTGTTTATCACTTTCCACTCCCTCCCTACCTTTACCGCTTTCTCTACCTCTGCTATGTATCTTTCCTTCTTTCTTTTCTCCCTTATCATTCTCTTGTACTTTCTCTTTCTCCTGTTGAGTTTCCCTTTTTCCATTTCCCATTCCATCATTTTCTTATATTCTGCTTCATCCTATCTTTACTCTCCTTGCAATCATCGTCCCACCCACTTCTCCCAACCCCTTCCTCTTCCATACTCCCTATATCAGGGCTCACCACTTTCAGCAGTTGCTGACTGACACAAGTGCATGACTGCCACCAATTTTTTCTGTCATTTTTTTCTTCGGTTTCCAGGAATCCTGGAAAGGGTTACGGTCACGGCTCGTTGCGGCTCATTGTCACACCGAAGGGTCTGATTTTTTTCTACTTGAATTCACAATACATTTCATTTTTTCATTTTAAACTGTAATTTACCGTGAAGGATTAGGGACCAGTCGAATGACAAGATTTATGAGGGCCTGTTCTCGGGCCTGTTTGACCTAGTCTCGCGACTGACACTGTCAGTATTTGCAGTCATTGACTGCCTTTTGGTGAGCCCTGCCCTATATCCTCGTTTTATTTTGTATTACAAATTTCTTTCCCCTCAATTTACAATTTAGTTGAATTTTTTTCTTTCTCGACTGAAAAACATTTGTTTGTTGAAAATTCAACTCTTTTGGTAAAAATTCGTCTTTTTGGTTTAAAAATATCTCTTTTGGTAGAAATTTGATCTTTCCTGGTTGGAAATTCATCTTTTTACTTTACAAATTAATCTCTTTTTGTAGAAATTTCATTTTTTTGTTGAAAATACAACTGTTTGGTAAAAAATTAATCTGTTTTGGTTATCTTTATTAGTTGAACTATCAACTATTATATTTTACGTTGAAAATTTATCTTTTTTGAATGAACAATTAGCTACTTTGTTAAAGTTGAACTACTTTTGTTAAAAATTAATTTTGTTGGTTCTAGATTCATCATTTTAGTTAAATATTCATCTCTTTGGATGACAATGCAACTATTTCGTTGAAAATTCATCTTTTAGGGTAGATAATGAATGTTCTTGGTAGAAAATTCTTATATTTTGTTGGAAAGTAAACTATTTGATTTGATCCAAAAATGGTTAAAAGAAATGTTGTAGGACTTTTTAAAAGCTATAATTCCTTTTTAGAAATTTGTCCCGTATTTCGCGTCGTTTGGATCAACATGTAATATCTCGATTATTTTCATAGTATTTTTGATAAATAAACCCAAAATGACAAGTCCTATCAAAAAATGGTTGAAAAAAATTTTTTTTAGGTCTTACGAAAACTACAATTCTTCATTTAAACTTTTTTTACGTATCTTTGGTCCTTTGGCTTAAAATTAGAATTTTCGACTTATTCCTAGTATTTTCGATGCATAAAAAAATACGAGTCCTATATAAAAAATAGTTAGGAAAAAAATAACGGATATTCTAAAAAGCTGTAAATCAATAGATTGTGTTTCTTCTACAGGCGCGTCTGAGGAAATCTTGTCAGTCGTCGGTTGCAAAAATAATTTTTAATAAACAAACTTTCTTATCTTGATTCTCCTTTTAGGCGCTTATGATAAGAATTTAGATAAGAAGTAGCATTGATTTGAGAAAACGTTTTTTTCTTGCTTCAAATTCATAACTTTGGTCTCGTTATCAGCTCATGTAGAATTTTTTAAGTACCAGAGTTATTTAAAGAGTACATCCAAGGTGAAGATTCATCAAAAGAATCTCTTATTTTATTTTATCTCTTTTATTTTATTTTTTCTCTTTCATTTTATTTATTTCGTTACTTTTTTCTTAATTCTTCTTGTTATGATTTTAAATTTAATCGCTAAAATAATTTAAAAAAAGGTTTTAACCTTCCGTTACTCGCGTGTATGTGACAGATACACTTTTTTCGGTTGTCCAGAGCAACCACGTGACCCATTGCGGGGCGGGGCCGCCTCTGTCTAATCTCCCCCCGCACCGTGAGAAAGGTTAAGGTCCACTTCCGGCCTCGGTTGGCGCCATTGTTCTCTGTTGAATGGTAAGTTGTATGTCTCACATACGCGTGACCTTTCGTGTTATTTGTTCAAAAATTTTCATTTTACTTTGAATATAAATATTAAAAAAAATATAAAATATGATATAATATATGATATAATATAAAATATAAGACCAAATAAGACTGATGGGCACAGAATGTACCTTGTCTATGCGATATGACGGTTACCAGATAATGTAACTTTATTGCCGCAGTCATAGTGAACATTGATACGTTTGGAAAAGATGAAAAATGCCTTTTTTATAATAAAACTTTTTTGTGCGATCCTTATCGTGATCTGTTAAATTCCTTCTCCCGAATCCTTGGGTGTTTCCGAGTAAAAGACCTCAAATATATGTTGTTTATGTCACATACGCGCGATCAACCATGTCGAGCTGGAGGTGCGAGTAACGGAAGGTTAACAAAAATATTTATCATACATACTATAAACGAATTTTGTGAGTTGAAGTCAAGTCTAAAACCATGTAAAGATGCTAAAGCCGCGGGATCTGACCTAATTAGCTATAGTTTTTTTTAAAAAGAATGCCTGAGATCTGGTTACTTTATTTGGAAGAACTATTTAACAAAATTATGGACACTGAAAAAGTGCCAAATGCTTGGGGGTATCTGACTGTCACTTAAAAAGGGTAATGCCAGCATTCCCGATAACTATAGACCGATCACATTGGTGAATTGCATTGCATACATTCTTTACGCAAATTTTAACTGATAGACTAAATTCACTAAATGCTTGGAGCGAAGACCAGAATGCAATTCCCGAATTCCAGTCCGGTTTTAGAAAGGGTCCGCGACTGCCTGGACAATCTTTTTGCTGCATTTGTAGATCTTAAAAGAGCATTTCCATCAGTTCCACATGCTCCGTTATGGAAAAAATTACATAATCTTGGTGTAAGCTCGAAAATAATAAATATTGTTAGAAATTTTTACGAAAATGCTCGTCCTTCTTTAAGAACAAATCATGGTACAACCGAATTTGTTAGGGTATCGCAGGGTGTTCTACAGAGGGAGATGTACCAAGTCCTCTCGTATTTTCTGTATACATTAGTGACTTTGAAACTTTTTTAGTGAATCAAGGTGGTTATTGTTAGCATGCATGGGCCGTAGGGCTCGAGGCCCTACAGCCTACGGGAAAATAGAAAAAAATTATGAAAAATTTAATATTTAAATTATGGCATAAGATTATTTATAATAATGTTCAAATTCATTCATTCACATTTCCCAGCTGTCAATTTGACAGTTTATTATAGCATACATCAGTTTTTACATCATGTTTGGCTTTCAGTATGTAACATGAAGTTGCTCCGCATGCATGTTAATGCTTTATAATTGATTTTCAAGTTATTACTTTTGTTATTCACATTTTAAAAAGCGTGAAATGAAGGTCAAGTTCATTAACCAGACATTTCTGAATGTAAATAAATATAAAAAGTTATATGCTTTTCAACATTTTGAAAATTTAAAAAAAAAATAGGAAAAGCTATTTTTCTGATAGATTAAGAAATTCCAATCGAAATATTTACTAGATCTCAAATATATTTTGAAACAATATCCCAATAAACTATGCAAAATTTAAAAAGTTCTAGATAGTTGATAATCAAGTAGATTACATATATTAAGATATTTTTAAAACATACTGAAATGATTTTCAATGTATATCGAAAAACGTACCTCCTTCTTATATTCCGTTTTGAGAACCGTCTTTAAAAACAAATTGAAAAACAATTTCAGTTCAAATTTATGACTGTAGTTCGTCATGGGCTTAAATCACAGTTTTCAATTCAAGTTACAATATTTATGATATTTGAAACAATGCAGTTGAAATGCGTGCATTAAGCGTACGAAAACGAGCGCAAAGCGCAAGGGCGTGCCCGTGCGTCTTAGACGCGCTCAAACTTGGCATGTAGCGCGTAATGATACTGTGAGCGCGAAGCGGGGATATTTTTTTAAATAGAAGCTATGATAGAGTGATATAGGCATATAAAAAATTTTCACCTGCGAATTACAGCTAACTACAACTACGAAAATGTTACACTGAAAATGGCTAATGTCTATATGTTGACGGTAGCATTGCTACTGACAGGGTTTCCCATTCAGACATGTGGCAAAAGAAGAGGAACGGGACTAAGAGGATAACCAAAACCCATACACAAAAATGAAGTCTTTTAAATATTTTTTAACCATGGTCGCTTCCTGAGGATCGTCAAGGCACCACTAGAGCCACCGCTAGAGGCCACAGCATGCGGGAAGGTGATATGGTGAGCTGCAAGATGGTCAAGTAGATCTCACAAATCAAAATGGTGGGCAGCAACAACATCTGTGGCTGCTAAGGATGCTTTGGTTAGCCTTAGCCATTTTAAGCCAACCACCTCGACAGAAATACCGTGGGAAAGATTCAAATGGAATACCTCAACGAAACAGAAATTAGTGCGTCTCTATACGAAAGCGCGAAGTTTGAAACTAAAAGTGGTTTTATTAGTCACCTGTCGCATCGTAAGAAACGTTCTAGACCATCAGGAAGTAGCATAGTAGGCACCGGGACATCCTAAATACGTCCCTAGAATGTACTTCTATGTCATGTGACTTGACGTATTTGGGACATCCTTTGGATCTTTTCATGTCTTTAAAAGATCCATAAGTCGTGCTCAAGACGTCCGTCAAAAGAAGTTTCTAGGACAACTTTAGGACTTATGTGCCCACTAAGAAGCGACTAAAAACCTATGAAGTACCCGTTAAGTACAACATTGTCGCAAGAAATTTCAAAAATCGTATTGAGTTAATTCATAACATCCTCATCTCATCATGCACTTAACTTAGTCCGTGGCTGATGATGCAAAACCAGGCTCACCTGAGAAAAAGTTTTTTAGAAAAATATTATTAATGTAAGATTTTTATATATATATATTATAATATAGCTATTATATATCATTACTTTTTTAAAACTTTTTCTCGGGTGAATCCGGGTTTTCAGCATCAGCCATGGACTAAATCTGATGAGATGAGGATGTTATGAATTAATTTAATACGATGTTTAACATCTCTTGCGACGATGTTGTAGTAGGTAGAAAATTAGAAGCATGGTGTAATTTGGACTTCATCTTTTACCGCTGTAGTCCTTGCATAACGGGCGCGAGCGATGAAGGTGACACTAGTCGCCTCTAGATCCTTCTTTAGAGCTACAATATGCCACTCCATAGGTTTTTAGTCGACTACTTCCAGATGGTCTAGGAAGTTTCTTACAATGAGACAGGTGTATAATAAAAGCGCCCATAAAGCTGCTGCCAGTACCCTAGGGACTCCTATACGTTCAAGATGTTCAGTTCATCTTGCGTACATATTGCCTGTAGGCGAAATCACAATAAGATGAATAGATGCATATTTCACATTCCTCCATATTGCCTTCACAGTAAAAAAAACGGTTCAAAATGATACCGAAATCAACATCATTTTGATATGCAACGAAAATGATACCGAAATTAAGAGCATTTTGATCGACCGCAATAAATGATCGACTTTTGAGATCAAAATGATCTAAATCAGGATCATGTATGAAATCAAACTAAGATGGCCGCCGTTCTTGGAGTACTGAAGCTCATATGTGAGCTTTTTATGGTTTATGATCGTGCAGTGTACTTGAAAAGTAAAAATATTAACAAAATCTGATATTAGAATATAGCACCTGTTAAATGTAGTTGTCACTTGCATGCGGTTAGATAAAACTTTTAGGTTATGTCGTTATAACAGCGGCGTCAAAAATTGGCGGCCATTTTGTTCAGTCTGACAAATGACACTAAAAGCAGATCAAAATGATCCGAATAGACAGATCATTATGATCTCGAAAGTCAAATGATCGTTGGAGCAAAATGATCTGCAACAAAAATGATTCTTTTTTTTTACTGTGTTTACTTCATGCCTTAGCTCGCTATACTGATGTATCTTGGTTGTATAGGATGCCTGAAAATTCCGGTCAAGTAGACAAACAATGACGATGATGTAGACTCTTTCGCTTTCTTTCTCACGCATTACGATGTCGGGTTGATTGGCTCTGATATAATAATCCGTCTGGATAGTAACATCACAATATAAGATGTATTCTTCGTTTTCTAAAACATTTATTGGAATGTATCTATAAAAAGACATTTATTCTGTTAAGAGTTCTAAGATTAGGGCAAGTTGTTGATGTATAGTGCCAGCCGCCTCATTATGTCTGTGCGGGTATTCTCTCTGAGCCATTACGCGGAAATCATCAATAATTTGCTCGATGAATTCGTTGGTACCTCCACATAATTAGCACCGGTCAACCACGTCTTGATGCAACACTTGCTTGTGATAATTTCTGGTACTCGCACCCCTGTCCTGAATCACAATGACGAATCCTTCCGTTTAGGGAAACAGGACGCCCTTTTTAAGCCAAACATTGGATGCCTAACTATCCATTTCATGTTGATCTAACTTTTTGGGGTGCTCGCCGTAGATAGCTTATTGTCTCCATTGCGTTTCTAATTCCTCTATGTTTTCTGCTCTGATATTCAAGACCTCTTCTGAGGAAAAATTCAAGGGCGTGTTATTGAGATCGGCTTCACAGATGGCGTTGTAAACCGCAACATATTACTTGCAATTAAAATAGTCTCGCAACTGTATAACTTGTGACTTACACATTAGTTTCACAACTACAATGCCCGTACCACCCATATGTTCTAGTTTAACTACCCTTTCAATCGCCGAATTACTGTGTTTCATGTAGTTTTTGGTAATTTCAACGCGGCTGGTTCTGTTTTACCTTTCAAGGTCGGTGTTTGACCATTCACTGTCATCCATTGCCTCGATGTCATTCTCGTTCTTGTTTTCTAGATCTCGAGTTCCTAACCCTCCTCTGATTAAATTTAATGTTCTGCATTTATCAAGTCCTTACTCCATGTGAATATCATTGGAAAAGTGATTTGTGACATCGATCACTTGCTGCAGTTTCTGGTTTAAACTAGTGTATAGCTTCAAGTCATCCATATGTAGAAGATGGGTCACTTGATGACCATTCTCGTTATCATGTATTCGGAATCCATGAGACATGCTATTTAGTATTTTTCTCAATGGGTTCAACGCTAAACAGAACCACAATGCACTAAAAGAGTCTCCTGGCAAGATACCCGTCGTAATGCGTATTAATCTAATTATCCTTGGTTGTCCATGATCAAAATACTTGATTCTGGTACCCCAAAGCATCATCACACGACTTAGAAAGTCGATGATGCGTGGGCAAACTTTGTATATTTTTAAGACTTCAAGCAAATAGTCATCTGGTACGGAAGGAAACGCTTGCTTGTAATCAATGTATGCTAGTTAGTTAGTTAGTTTGAAAGTGGGCGAGAAGCCTCGATGGAGCTCCCCTGGCGCTCAAGCTATAAAGCCTATTGTGCCATACCCTGAACTATTGGCTCTCAGTAGCAGCTCTCAGTAGTCTCTTATGTCTTTCTTCGGTAAATCCAGGACTTTCCTGGCTCTGTCCATCCTGTACGTATAGCCAAGGATGGCTTTCGCCTGTCCGCAACCCTGGATTTGTTCTCAGTATTCCTGCTGCTTTATTCGGATCCAGCTTTTGATGGCCATCCAGATGGAGCAAAATGCTAGTCCCAGTACCGGTTCGGGTCCTATGTATTCACTTGCTGCGCCACATTTCGCCAACTCGTCCGCCTTTTCGTTGCCATGATCCCTGTGTGACCAGGGACACCTATGAGAGCCACTTTGTTCTTTCCTACAAGTTTTCTTTAATGCCATTTTGCATTCCCAAACCAGTCCTAATGTTATGTCTGGTTTTCCAACTGCACTTAATGTCGCTTGGCTGCCCGAGTAGATAGTAATCTGCCTTCCAGCAGCGTTTCATTAGAAAATTTTCAAAGATTTTTCAATATTTCTGTATGTCAATCGAAATTTCAACAGCAAAAAAAGTTTTAACCAAACAGTAGAATATAATATAGAAAGAAAGAATATAAGAATATAGAAAGAATATAAATACAATTTTCCTGAAATTCTCAAGAAAACTTTCAAATATTTTTTAATATTTCTGTATGTCAATCAAAATTTCAACAACAACAAAAGTTGTAACGAAACAGTCGAATTTTTAACCAAAAAAGATGAATTTTCAAACCAAAAACCTGTATTTTCAACATACAATGTATTAATTGCTATTTCAATGAAAAAATTCTAATTTTTAATTAAAAACAGTTAAAATCAGCTTTAAAAGAATGAATTTTCATCCAAAAAAATAAATTTTTAAATAAATAAATTGTAACAAAATTATAACTTGAGGCGAAAAATATTTTTGTATAAAAAATAAAAATTCCGAATAACTATTTATTTTTAAGTTTACTTATTTTTAGGTTTGTATAAATATAATTTTCCTGCGATTCTTAAGACAATTTTCAAAGATTTTTTAATATTTCTGTATGTCAATCAAATTTTCAACAGCAAAAAAAGTTTTAACCAAACAGTCGAATGTTCAACAAAAAAAAGATGATGTTTCAACGAAAAAAGCTGAATTTTCAACGAAAAATGTAATAATTGCTATTTTAATAAAAATATTCTAATTTTTAATTAAAAACGGTTAAAATCAATTTAAAAAGAATGTATTTTCAACCAAATAAAAAAATTTCAAATGAAAAAATTTTTTAGTGAAGAAAAAAGGAAAATTTCAATAAAATTATAATTTAAAGCGAAAAATATTTTTGTATACAAAAAAAATTTTTGAATAACTATGTATTTTTTAAGTATTTTGTTTGCTTATTTTAAGGTTATATAATATAATTTTCACATGATTCTTGACAAAATTTCATAAAATTTTTCAATATTTCAGATATGTGAAATAAAAATTTCAACAAAAAATATAATTTTCAATTAAACACTAATTAATGAAGATATAATTATAATTTCATTCTTCAAATCTATTCCATAAGGTCAAACATGGTACAAAAATGTCGTACACTTTATAAAATGACCAACTATTTACAGGAATTTAAAAAATAAAAATCAATGTGTATCGTATTCTCCCAGATGGGAAAGTGGTGGGGGCCGAAAAATCCCACATTCTGGAGACACCGATAAGTTTAGCGAGCTGAGGCATGAAGTAAATACCCAGTAAAAAAAGTTGAATAGATATAACGCGAAAACGAACTCAGGTTAGGTTTGGTGTATTCAATTTGCTGTCATTATCGAATTGGACCTGTAAATTCAATTCTGCAATGCATTAGCCTCTATTCGGCCGAGTTTATTTGATGAAATGAAGAGAAATTATAAGTTTTTCAGGGTAGAAATGGGTATAATTAAGAGAAATAAAGTTTCCCAAATACATTCGTGCGTTTTGGGTGTGCGATA
Organism: Andricus grossulariae; assembly: GCA_011634705.1. Classification (NCBI taxonomy): domain Eukaryota; kingdom Metazoa; phylum Arthropoda; class Insecta; order Hymenoptera; family Cynipidae; genus Andricus; species Andricus grossulariae. The sequence goes on from JAABKJ010009817.1 coordinate 10,789, forward strand.
TTAATTATTTAACTGAACGGAGTGAATTAAGCAAACCTTGACTCCAATTCGGCAATACACATGATTTGACAGACTCAATTCTGCAAGGTGCAGGGCAATGAACGCGGTGGGTTACCAACTGTCGGCAATGAAGTTACCAGTTACCCACCGCGTCCATCGCCGTACACCTTGCAGAATTGAGCCTATCAAATCATTTGTATTTCTGAATTGGAGTCAAAGTTTGGTTAATATAACTCCGTTCAGTTAAATATTCAATATCGCTCGCCCAAACCGTACGAATGTATTTGGGCAACTTTATTTTTCATATATATATATATATATATAT
>JAABKJ010009818.1:0-11113 GCA_011634705.1 Andricus grossulariae
GACCCTCTATCCGCAACCCGAGGACGCGTTCGGTGGCTTTGTCATAGGCCCTTCAGTTCTATTCGAAAGGAATAGAATATATATGTGTGTGTGTGTGTGTGTGTGTGTGTGTGTACATAGTAAAGATTAGTCCTTCACTTACCTGCTCAGCATTTTATTCAGAGCATCCCAGGTGTTGCTTGATAGCGCTAGTGTCACTGGATGCTCGGGTTACGAGTTAATAAAGCTAAAATTAAAATAATTGTTTCGATTCCAAGGGGGCTCGTAACAACACACCCCGGTGATTTAATATTGTCCTCGATAGTGCGGGCAGCGAAGGATTAATCTTTCAATATTTCTATATGATTTCTGTTGGGTGTAATATTCTTAAAGTCTCTATGAAAGTTCTTCCCTTCATTTGTACATGCTAACGCTTAGTTCTTGTGTTACCTAGCACACACTCGCAATTTCCTTACTGTCTCTAGCATTGTTCTTCGTTATCTTAATAACTAAAGCCTTTACAAAAAGTAAGAGAATCAATGGAATAATTTTGTTTTGTTAAAAATTTGGATTGACTTGTGCCTTAAGAGGCCCTATACACAGATTCTGCACTACCCTACACTTTAATTCACATGGGCTAGAGTTTCTGCACGGGTAGTAGGATGGGGGTGTTTAGCTGTGTTGAAACCGCTTAAGAGGGTGACTACCGCGTGGACGGCGAGCCGCGAGTTTGGGATTAGTGAACATCGACGTTGGCATGGGCCTCTTCATACAAAGGTTCGACTCTGTTAGGAGATTGGCTTTCCGGTGTGACTTTCAATAACTTTTTCAATTTTCTTCGGGAGCACTTGGAGGTTAGGGCAGCAGTTAGCATAGTGGCACCCATGCTCAGATGTCCTCGGATGAGGTACATTATTGCGTCCAGTGCTAAGGATCCCATTCCTACATATGATCCGTGAATCAGAATTTTATGATTTTCTCGGTTCTTTTCATTGTCTTGGAGAGTAATCAATTGTTTTTGAATTTCATCCAAGGATTGGTCAGCTTTTTTTTGTTGATGTTGGTTTAGTGTAGGTGATATCTTTCCCAGTTCCAAATGTAACGGAGCTTCGTAAGTCAATTCCGTTGGGTCGTTTTGTATGGGAGTGCTGGGTAGAATTAGAGATTCCATTCGTACTATGCATCCGGGTAGTACTCGTAGTAGCCCTGATCCTTGGATCTGGATGGATTCTGTTTGATGTCCTGGACAAACTGTTTCAGCCGTAGTAACGTTAGATAGAGAAGAAATTCATCCTCCTAAGGTCTTCATTATTTTCCAATAGGGCACTGGGTAAAGGTATAATTTTATATTGCATGTTTGCATGACTTCAAGTCACGGCCGCAACAACAATTCGCATTCACAAATTTTTGGAAAAGGAAATTCGTAGATAGGTTGTAATCCCTTGCACAAGAAGTAAGTTTTGAGGTCAAAGCAGTTTTGAAAATCTTCCTTCATTAATAGCAGGTGCGTTCTTTTAGTTTCTTCTAACGCAATGTAGTCTGTCCTACGTTTGATATAGGCTCTTCCAATTCTGTTTTCCAAAATGGGTTGATGTACCGGTACGGGATGAATTTGGTACAATGTGTATTCGCTTTTATCTAAAAGAGGAATATCTAGAGTAGTTTTTAATTTCCCTCTACTGGTTGTTATTGTGGTGGTAGCAATCTGTATGAGATTGTGCAGGCTAATTGATGGTCCAGGGAGCGGAAACATATCCTGTATGTCTCAGAATCGGCTTCAACTGTTCGGATATAAGTAGCATAGTGTGTAATTTTCCTTGCCGAGCTAAATGAATGGAGTTCAATAGATGGTTCGCAGATCGAATGTAGTCATCTAAGTTAATTTCCATCGAATTCAGGGTCTTCATCAGCATCTGTTGGTATTCCATCTGAGTGTTAATTGCGTTGACCATATTGACTTTGTCAACCAAAGATCGAAGATCCTGTTGTATTTAATTATCATTAGCTTCCGCATGAGTGTGAAGCTTCTCTATTTCTGATCTAACGATGTGGGTTTGTTGTCCTAGAAGGTGAGTTAAATTTTGTTGATTAGCATTCAGATACTAAATTTCCTCATCAACTTTCTGACGCTGGGCGTAAGTCATCAATCCTCTTATTGGATGTAAGATTTCTCCTGTCAGCCCATTGAACAGGGTTATTCGGCTTGGTCGTTTTCGAATCCCAATTGGCAAGATCTCTTGAACCGGATCTTGAAACTGAAGGTTTAATACTTCCATTTGCTTGAATATACACAGAGCGACCGAAGCAAGAGCAGACACTGCTTTTGACACGAGCGGTTAGTGTCGAAATAAAATTTTTTGGAATGGCACGAGCCACATTTGTCAACGCACTGGCCACTCGATAATTCTCATGAGCCGCTCGTGCTAATGGCAACAGTAGCGCGAACTCGGTAAGTGTTGTGTTTAGCCCGGCCTGTTCTTGGGATTGGCAATAATCTTTCCTGTTAATTTTCAATAGCGCGTGGTGTCAAATGACTCTAACGTTTACTGACAACCGCGCTTGTCGCTCGTCTCATTCGCCAAATTAGCAAACGCTAAAAGTACTAAGGGAAAACGTGTTATGGTCAAATCCACTTTGCGGGCTTGATAATTTGGGTAATCCTTTTAGCCGATACATATATGGTGAAACAACAGTTCAAAAAATGATCAAGAAAGCAGTAAGTTCAGTGATATTACCTAATAGAAAAATATGTAATAAATTTCATTTTTCTTGTATTCTCAGATAATTTTAGTTTTCGCAATACAATTTGAAGAAAATGTTTTTGAACAGAACTTTCAAAGTTGAATTTTCTTCAGAATTTAATTAATGAAATAGGCACAATTTGAAGAAAATAGTTTTGAACAGAACTTTCAAAGTAGAATTTTTATCAGAATTTAATTAATGAAATAGGCAAATTCATTATGAAAATTAATCTTGGAAATAATTTCATCAATCATATGTGATGAAATTTGATTCAATTTCATGAGAACAAGTTGCGGATATCTTGAGGAAAACCTTTAGAGTTCTCAACAGCTTAACAGGAATAAAGAATCTCTTCCTACTTCAACACGTACCCTCCTAATTAAAAGCCTCATCCTTCCTTTCTTTGACTATGGCTGTGTTGTATATGACGATATTATTTATGGACTGAATGCGAAGCTTGAACGCACGCTTAATGCTTACATTCGGTTCATCTATAATATCCCAAAAAGCGAATATATTACCCAGTAGAGAGAAAGAGCAGGACTTCTTAACGTTGCCAAAAGAAGACAATTTTTTATGGGTTACCTACTTTATAGCCTATCCAGTAATGAAGCTCCGCACTATTTTCTTAATCTCTTCCATTTTATTGACAAAGATCAACCAACACATTCTAAACTCAGTGAAAGGAAAACAGTACTAAAAATTCAGCCACACCGCAAGTGTAAAATGCAAAGATCTTTCATTATTCGTGGTGCTCGCCTTCGGAATAAACTACCTATAAGCATTAGGAACGCACCTTCACGATTTCACTTTAGAAAAATCCTTTTTGGTTACTTATTTAACACTTCAAATTTTACCCTTGAAATTACACATTGGTGACACTTGAATCCTTAAGTTTAAAACATATATAAGCTTGCATATGAATGTATTTACTCTTAAGCATGTATATTTGCATATGTACACTCACAGTATTATTGTCAACAGACCACATCTAATTATGTGTATTTTAGTTTATTTCTTTACTTCTGTTAAACACCTATTTTTTATTTTAATCGTTATATCGATCACCATCACTTTTTAACTGTAACATGTATTACCTGTTCCTTATAGGGCTATCTAGCCCTAGAAACTTTCTCAGAGATATTTGACACGACGCGCTATTGAGAATTAACACGAGAGATTGTTGCCAATCCTAAGAACGGACTGGGCCAATCGCAACACTTACCAAGCTCGCGCTGTTATTGCCATAAACATACACATACAAGCATGTATAGCATGTATAACTTTGCTATGGTTTTCGGTCGCCATATTGTACATATAGTAGGAAATTGTATACAATTTCTGTATTTACTTACCTTTTACCATCAGTTAACCCTATGCTTAAGATACCTGGATTGACAATTTGTCAGTAAAGTACCTCACTTCAATTTTTTTCGCAGACGTCGATCCTTAGCAGAAAACGAGCGAAAGCTTATCCGCGTGCTTGGCAAAGCGCGAACCATTTTCTGTTTCTAAAATATAAAGTACATTATTATTTTCAGTGAAGCCAACAACTTCATAGGTACCGGTCCTTCGCTTATCGAACTTATTTTGTCGTGCATCCTTACAGACCGTTACCTTGTCACCTATCCGTGCGTTTAACGGTCGCGCTATTTGATCATAGCGTTCTTTTGAGCGCTGCTTTATCAAATTTTTCAAATAGGACCCGTAGGTTCCGAGACGCTCGTCAGATGGAAAAGCGCTTGGAAAACGCGCGATTCGCCCGTAAATCAATTTGTAGGGTGTAAAGTTTGTTGCTTCATGCACCGAGGTGTTGTAGGCAAACATAGCGAAGGGCAGTAATCGGTCAGTATGTGGCTGCGTTCCAATGACCCGTTCGTTTGCGGACGGTAACCCGAAGTTGTTAGTTGTTTGACGCCAAAAATCCTTTCAAGATTCCGCATCAATTTACTGACGAAACTACCACCTCTATCAGTCAGAACGCAACGCGGGTCCCCGAAGTAAGAAATAAGGTGTATTGCCACCACATGGGCAATGGTTGTTGTTTTTAAATCTGATATTGGCACTGTAAGACAGAATTCACTGAAATTGTCCTGCTTCGTTAAAATGTGCCGATTTCCACTTGGAGTAGTTGAAAGCTTGCCCACGGTATCCAGTGATACTTTATCGAAAACTCCTAGCGGGGTGTCTGTTATAACCATTGGTTCCCGTTTTTTTGCCCGGAAAAGTTTATTTTCTAAACAGCTCTTACATCCTCGGATGTACTCGTTGATATCATCGCGCATGCCCGGCCAAGTGAAACGTTCCCTAATTCGTCTATATGTCTTCGTGACTCCTTTATGCCCACCCATGAGACTGTCATGGTATTCAGCAAGTATTTTACTGTGCATGTCCTCTGGGGGTACTTCCAGTTTTTCGTGACATAGAGTGAATTTAATTTCACCACCCCGGAATATGTCGTTCAGCAATTCTTCTAATTTTTTTTGGAACAATGTTCCTAACAAATCACTACAACTTGCCATTGGACAGGTTTTCCGATTGTCACGTTTTAGTGCTCGGTGGAGGTTAGCTAAACCCACGGTTACGTCCTTCCAACAGATCTCATCGAAATGATTTCGTTTCACTACAATGGAGTAGACGCTATGACGTCCTCGAGGCGTTACCGTTACTTGACCTAACTGAGGTCGTTTATCCTGGAGGTCTTGGACATTTAAACACTCCATAGCTACTAACAATTTAAAAATAGGGTTAGTTGGCTCACAATCTTCCGAGATAAAATGAGCATAGTTATCTCGGCGATAGGTAAGAGCTTCCGTCCATTGATGGATCACTACAGTTCCGACCGTTTCTAACCTATCCGGCTTAGATTTTTCTTTTTCCTCTGAAGAATTGGTTTCTGCAGGGGGTAATGGTGAGTCTATGTAGGGCATTTCTACGTAAATTAATTTTTATTGCAGGGGCCCTTCCAGTCGGTTCCGCTGAAGCCTAAACCATAGGGAGGGGAAATTCGCCTATTTGATTGTTTTCCTTTGCTGATTCGAATGTGACTGCTTTGTTGGGAGTTTGACTTTCTTTCGTGTGCTCACTAAAGGACTTTAGAAAATTACCTATTCCGTTAGAGAATTCGTCATCATCAAACTCTCCACATGGATCGATGGCGTCTAGATATTTTCTAAGCTCGGGGTCGTCTTCTCCTTCAGAAATTGCAGTAGGGGACAGATAATCACTCTCATCACTGTCATCACTTTCATGACTTTCCCCTGGGGGAGGGCTAACATCTACAATGCATGTCTGGGAGGTAGGGTTCTCATTTAAAACGAGTCCTTTTTGGGAATGCCCCTGGGGAGATTCCAAATCGAGTTCAGGTTGTCCTGCTCCTGCTTCTGCTCTAGCTAGGTGATCGGCCATTTTATTGCCTAATATACCCGTGTGACTGGGAACATGAGCCCAATCGACGTTCAAGGAATCGATAGTTTCCTTCAGTTTTTCGAACTCAGTTTTATTGATAACAGGTTTTCCTTCTACAGTTTCCACCCATTTTCCTCCTATTTAGGAATCCATTTAGTAGCGCCATCTATCAGAAATTGGGAGTCGGTATGAAAACGAAGGTTTTTTATTCTAGCTTCATGATCCTTAACGGCAGCCAAGGTGGCAGCCTGAATCTCCGCGGAATTTTCTGTTTGACGGCCTCAGGCCCTTTGTGACGCGTTTAAAGGGTAATCCTTTTAAAACCAAACCCCGATTCCAGCTTTAGGTTCCCCTTTTGTGTAATGGCAACAGGCACCGTCAATATACATATCTACGATTTCTTCTCCAGGACCTAGCATTTGGGAGCCAGTCCCAAGGGAAGAAGCTTCGCCTTTACTTGGGAACAAAATTTTTGGGGCCGGAAATTCGGGTTCTACTTCCGGAAAAGCACTGTGGTCTGTTCTGGATACGGGAGCATCCGAATCATCATCGGAGGATTCATCACGCGATGACGTTTCGCCAATTGATTCCCTACTGTAACTGGGAACTTTTAGATTTTCACGTACATGCGTTTTTCATTTTTTTAGCTTTGAAGCGATGGTGCTTCGGTTTAAATTCGAACCTTGTGCAGTCCTAACGACACACAGTGCGGCGAATTAGAAAATTGTGGTTCAAAATAATCCAGCGCCTACAATTTGTATCCGATTTCATCTTTTCTTTTCTTAAATTAAAGCTAATTAAATTCTCAAGAGGTCTGTCAAAGCCGATTTTGTAAAAAAGGCTTTATTTGTTTGTTATTCAAGTTGCAAAATGCCTAAAAACAATAATTTTTTTATAATTGAGCTGCCTGTTCTGTATCATTTATCGATATTACCTCGAAAAGGTGAGAAAATTATAGATTTACAATCGAATAATAAATCCTGATAACTTAGATAAGGTTCTTGCAATCTCTTCAATTTTTATAAACAAATTTATGAACAAAATCGATTTTCGCTGTACATTGAAGCCTGGAAGCTCTTTTCATCGCGTTTTCCCCGCGAAACCGAGTGAAATCAATGTTTCATTAAAATCAAACACTGAAGTATTATTTTGTTGATTGTTAGAAACAAATTTCTTTAAAAAATTTGATAAATAAGCGCCTATCATTAGTTTTGCCTTCAAAAATGAGAATTCCATGACAGAAATGGCCAATCAACAATATTTATCATTTTTATAAACAATAATAATTAAAAAATGCATTAATCGTTCACTCTTTGATAGAAAAATTCAATTTTTTGAATAATTGTTCATTTTATCCCTAAATCACAATTCTGATGGAAGAAACTGATATTTGACAATATTTTTCATTGTTATTAACAATTCTGATTAACAAATGCATTTAATAGTCGCTTTCAAATAGAAAAAACTCTTTCTTGCTGAAATGTTTATTAGATCATAAGAAATGAAACTCCTACGAAATATACTGGTATCCAACAACATTTCCCATTGTTATAAACGACCTTGATCAATTAATTCTTGAAATAATTTTTTCGTATAGAATAAATCTGTTTTTTCGGTTCAATAGTTAATCTTACCTTGAAAGAAGGAACCGAATCGTAAAACGTCTACACTCAACATATTTTCCAATATTGTAAGCAATGAAGATGAACGAAATCATAAAGCTTACGCATTTTTGGACGAAAAATTCTGGTTTTCAGCAGCGTTCATTTTTGTCTCAAACATCTCCAATCAGCAGATCTTGAACTTGTGCATCCATGGGACGGGGGAAACACTACTCAAAGGTTCTGAAGTTGTTTATGTAGGGATCAGTCATGATCAACAACCTGTGACACAAATCTTCATTGGTTGCAATCCGACAAGAATGAACAACGCTGCTGCAAACCAAAATTTTTCATCCAAAAATCGGTAAGCTTCATGATCTCGTTTATCTTCATTGCTTATAAGATTAGAAAAAGATGTTGCATGTAGATGTTTTACGATTCGGTTTCTTATTTCAAGGTAACATTAACTATTGAACGCAAAAAACAGAGTTATTCTGTACGGAACAAGTATTTTAAGAATTAATTGATGAAGATTGTTTATAAAAATGGGAAATGTTGTTGGATGTCAGCATATTTCGTAGGAGTTTCATTTTTTATGATCTAATCAACATTTCAGCAAAAAAGTGATTTTTCCTATTTGAAAGCGACAACTAAATGCATTTGTTGATCAGGATTGTTAATAACAGTAAAAAATATTGTTAAATATTAGTTTCTTTCATCAGAATTTTAATTGAGGGATGAAATTGAACAATTTTGCAAAAAAATAGATTTTTTCTATCAAAGAGTGACCGTTTAATGGATTCGTTAATCAGTATTGTTCATAACAATGGTGAATATTGTTGATTTTCCATTCCTGTAATGGAATCTTCATTTTGGAAGGCAAAACTAATGACTACGAAGAAAAATTCCTTTTTATATATCCAGCGATGCTTATTTATTAAATTTGTTTATGAAATTTGTTTATAACAATAAAAAAAAATAATACCTCAGTGTTTGAATTTAATGAAACATAGATTTCACTCGATTTCGCGTGGAAAAACGTGATGAAAAGAGCTTCCAGGCTTCAATGTACAGCGAAAATCGATTTTGTTCATAAATTTGTTTATAACAATTGAAGGGATTTCAAGAACTTCATCTAAGTTATCAGGATTTATTAATCGATTGTAAATCTACCATTTTTCCCCTTTTTGAGGTAATATCGATACATAATACAGAACAGGCAGCTCAATTATAAAAAATTATAGTTTTTTGGAATTTTGCAACTTGAATAACAAACAAATAACAAGCCTTTTTTGCAAAATCAGCTTCAACAGGCCTCCTTAGAATTTAATTAGCTTCAATTTAAAAAAAGAACAGATGAAATCGGTAGTACGGGTGGAAGTTTGAAACGGAGTAGACAATAGCCAAACATTCCTTTTCTGTCTTGAAACAGCGCTGTTCGCACGCGTTCACGATTCTAGAATCGAAAGCGATAGGCATATCCATGCCTTGCTTTTCTTGTGTTAATACTGCGCCTATGGTGTAATCTGAAGCATCGGTTGTGAGTTTAAATGGTTTCGAGAAATCTGGGAACTGCAGAATCGGTTCGTTACACAGATATTCCCTTAAGGTTTGAAAGCTTTGTTCTTGCTTGGATCGCTATTTCCACTCTTCCTTTTTCTTAAGAAGTTCGGCTAAAGGTTTTGAAATCTTGGCATAATACTGGATGAACCTTCGGTAATAACCCGTAAGTCCGTAAGTCCAAGGAATACTGATGGCTTTGTAAACTAGAAACAATGCTACAATATTTATTTATTTAAATTTTCACATTGAAAAAAAAATAGATTATCGAAATAAACATGTGATGCATTATTTTAAATTATGCTTCGAAGAATATTTATAAATAAAACAGAATTGGAAAAAATGTACTTCTTAGACGAAAAGACTACTTGGGATTTATTGTTGGAGTGGGAGGTGACAGTCGGTAATTAGACACAGCTATCTTTGTCGCCCTTTGTTATATTCATTAGGGGAGTCTAATTTTTGTTTGTAAATTAACAATTTTAACGGAAAATTTACCTATTCAATTTTTGTTCGAAAATTTATCATTCTTATTTTACGGTTAAAAATTGATCTATTTTGTTAAAAATTCTTCTTTCATATTTTTGAAAATTAATGCTTTTGACTACTAAAATTATCTGATGTCGGATAATTTTCATCCTTCTCCTGATAAAAATTATCGGTCGTCGGATAATTATAGCTTTCAATTCTTTGCAACAGTTTTATCCAAATTCAGATAAATATGTCTGGAATTGACTGTGAATGTATTATAAGGCGATACAAGTAATTTTATGTGTTTTAAAAAGATTCCTCACTTTCTTTACTCTCTTCATTTTTATAAAACACTAACCAATAGATATAGCATTTTTCTGATTTCAAGTAAATAAGCGATATTGATTCAAAATAAAATTCATGTTTTTTGTTGGAAATTCATTTTTTCGGTAGAAAATTATTCTTATTGGTCGAAAATTCAACTCTTTTGCTCTATTACATTTTTCGTCGAGAATTCATCTTTTTTGTTAAAAATTCAACTACTTGGTGACGAGTTGAACTGCTTTGTTAAAAACTAGATTATTTTGTTGAAGATTCATCATGCATTTTGAAAAGAATTCTCAATTTTCCACAATTCCTTCATTTTTATAATACATTGACCAAATGATATAGCATTTTCCTGATTTCAAGTAAATGTATAATAGTTATTGATTTAAAATGAAATTCGTCTTATTGCCCAGATTATACTTTGGGCAATACGCTGTGAGTGCATGCAGACGACTATGTGCCACCTCGAATTCAGGAAATTAGACGAAAGAAAGGTCGACGTAGGTAGATTCATCTCCTTGCCGGCATTAGGACTATTGCCTGCACCGAGAAAACATTCTTACTTTTTTCGTATGATCTCGTCTAACGCTACGTTAGCATGAGCTATATGATACTATGACAGTATACATTCTTACTATTTTAGTGTGGACCCTTAATATTTTAGTGTGGATATCTCGTACACATATTAAATGAACGATATATAGTTTTATTGGTTAATAATAACAACATATATTATTTTGTTTTCAAAAATTATTATTATTAAAAAATTAATAATAATAATTTGCAAAAACAAAATAATTGTTTGAACAAGGTGCAAAAAATAATTCCTTCCATCAAAAATGTTTTTCAATAACTTCCTATCCAAATTAATAAACAGTTCTAATTTTGCAAAAATTATTCAATCAATAAAATTATTAAATTTCGAAATTTATTGAATGAATAATTTTTTACACATTTTATTTTTCATGAGGCCGAATTCATTTCCAATCGGACAGGCTGTGCGAGCTCAAGTCACAGAATCGTTT
>JAABKJ010009819.1:0-11113 GCA_011634705.1 Andricus grossulariae
GCTTACTCTAATTCCTTTACATTCACGCTCCTTAAGGAGCGAGAAAGATAGATAACCTGCGTTCCGCCGGCTCTGATGGAATTAATTAGCTGTTAACAAACATCGACATATTACGCTGCGGATCCTCTTACGGTGTATGCTATTCAAGCTACCGTACTCCTGTAATACTCCATAATAAGACTGATTATTATTTATACTTTTATGTAATATTTACGCCCTTTGGAAACTCGTAAGACCAATCTGCATGTCCAAAGACGATTAGAGACTGAGAATTGCGATCAAATGGTATGAACTGATCTTGATTTATATTCTATCGATCTACCAAATTAGTATTATATATGAAACACGATACCAGAGATTCTATTTGTAAAATAAATTCAGAATAAATAAATAAGTTATCTTATATTAAACAATGTCTGATTCAATCTGTATTTGCATGTCCAAAGTCTTTAATTTATTATTATCTATGCATAAAATCTTAAATTGAAATTGAGAACACGAACATTGGCGCCCGAACAGGAACCCAGCGTCAAAACAAAAAACAGATTGAATCAAACTAAAAGTAAAATGCTACGATGTAGACCACCAAAGTGTACGCCAAGGGCAAATGTGCAAATCGAAATTTAAGATTATAAATTTAAAACGGTTATTGATATTCCTGCAAATACACCAATAGGGAAAATTCTGGGGGGCAATGTGACCACCTTTATTATCACCAATCGCACAAGGCGACTATACTTTACCAACTATCAACATATCTCTGGGTACCATTCCCAAAATACGTAGGCCAGAAAAACGCCGATCATTGCGAGATAAATTAAATCTAACTTTCTCAGGAACGGTCCTACCCAGGAATCATGAAAGAGACTCTCACAATTTTGACAACACGCACAAATATGCTGAACTTAGACGCAAAAATGAAAAATTACAAGAGGCAGCTGAAGAACTTTTTTCTAGACTTGGAGGGGTTGAGAGAAGAATTAATGCAGTTTCGACAGAATTAAGTGGAGAAATCGAGGACGTTGAGGCTACAATGTTTGAAGAAACAAGTATCCAATGCAGCTTATCAAGGAAAATGAACGAAATTTGATTTCAAGTCGTTGAAGGAGGCCTGAAGGACATCACAGACCGTGCAATGTCTACGAGTAAACGAATTTTGAATTTAGCTGGAGAAGATGTTCAGAAAAACACACAGAACATCTGTATAGAGTCACTGAAACCAAGCCAGATTAAAAAGAGGTTTCACAATCTTGGATTAGAACAACAAAATAATTCAGGAAATGGTGGGAACGTCGAAAGCCTCAGAATCACTCCAAAAATACCCATTTTTAATTAAGGTTTTTCACCAATCAAATTTTTGGAAGGACTAACTGATTTTCGGGCTGCAGTTAAACTCACTAACACACAGAGTGCATTTATAATCAGCAGCTGTTTGAGGGGTGCGGCGAAAGATTGGTGGGACTTGGTGAGAGAAGACAGCAAGGATTTTCGATAATTCTGCACTAAGTTTAAACAACGTCATTAGAATGAGACTATGCAACATGAGATAATATCAAAACTGGAATTAGGCTACTATTCACCAGCAGCAGACACCTCAGTAGCATATTATGCAATTCAAATCTTCAGAGATGTCAAAGGACTCACCCCCCCCCCCAATTTCCAGCTAGGAAATAATAATGAAACTTGCAAGACATTTTAATGAAGAGATTGGAGTGGCCATCTTAGGAAGACCAATCACCAACCTTCATGACTTGTTGGAATTATCGGAAAAATGTGCCAAGTCAGGACCTTTAAACATGAAAAAATAAGACATTCAGACCAATAAACTAGGACACATAACTGGAGTAATAGACCCAGTAACTCTGGCACATACTCCCAAAATTATAGAAACGATCCGGAAAGGAGTGGATTCAGAACACGGTTAGAAAATAGGAGAAGAACAAAAAAGGTTACCAGAGAGTCGCAACCAAGGGATACGAGATCCTTGAAGCTTTTGGATGTGAATTTAAAAGAATACGACACTATAGTGCTTGAAGAGGCAACAGACACTAAACAGGGAAACTTTGAATGTCCGTATCCTTAAAGTGGATATACATGTCGGCAGATACGGACGAAAAAACTATAACATTACGACATGTTAACACTCTGAAGTATAACTGGCGAGAAGAACTTCTCGAATAGGATTCTGGAGAAGTAGCAAAACGGCGGAAGTCAAATATAATGTATTTCGGAAAATTTTTACTTGGAAAATATAAACATTCTTAGAAATTGTCCAACACTCCCTATTGCAGAAGTATCAGTAGTAGGAGCCACAGGAGGAAGGCCAATAAGATTACGCGAACAAATCTTTGTCAATTTAAAATTCATTGAAATGGAACACCAATGCGTACTATTGGTAATACCACAACTCACTGAACAGTGTGTATTAGGAGTGGATATTTTGAAACCTCTATGTGAAATTATAAACCGGAAAGAAGATACCCTAACTCTACACCACGATGAAAAAAAGTATATGCTAAAAACACATGAAAAAAAACGGAAAAAACTCTCACGTAAAGAATACCCGAAATTTCACTAACCCAAGACGAGACCAACTCTGAAGAGGAAATTCAAATTAAAGATGCAGAAACTAAAATAGATGAAAACAAGTTCATATCACCAGATTATAAATTCAAGTATGAAGATCTTGTCTGGAAATACCGCGACATCTTCATCCAAAAATCAGGAAGAATTTCATGCTATGAACATCGACTACAGGTAGAAAATACTAAGCTGCCCCATGCATATTCCTATCCGATTCCCTTACATAAAACCATCATTCGTGACGGTAAAACAATCCGGCGAAATCCGTTTATGTCTCGATGCAAGGAAACGAAATGAGATCCTGGAAGAAGATCATGAAGGCACAGAAAACATGGAAATCTTGTTTCGAAGGTGGCAGAATAAAAAGGTACTCTCAAGTTTGAACATGAACATGAGTTTCTGGCAAATTCCTTTTCACTTGGATTCGGGGAAATATATTGCATGCTTGTATAAAGGGAAATGTTATGAATATAATGTTACTCCATTCAGATTGAAAACCAATACAGCTGCTTTGGTTCCAGGTCTGGACTTTATCATACGTTGATGACACCCTGATAGCCTCGGCGTCACACGATGAGCATCTGTATCGTCTGGAATTAATATTCGGAATATTCAGGAGTCATAATATAACACTAAACTTTAAAAAAATGTGATTTTAAACGAGGAGAAGTAACTTTTTTAGGTCACATCATCTCAGGAAGTGGCATTTAACCTGATCCTAGTAAGATCCAAGCAATTAAGGACTTCGATACACCACGAAATAAAAAGCAACTTCAAGGATTTTTGGGAACAGTAAACTTCAGGGCTAAATTTACGGAAAAATTATCCAAGGAACTGGTACCTATGTTGGAACTGTTAAAAAGGGGAACAAATGGCGATGGGAACAAAGGCACCAAGAAGCGTTCGAAAGAGTGAAAGAATTATTTTGCTCGTAAAGTATGCTCTACTTTCCAGATCCCTAAAAACTCTACTACTTGCAGACGGACGCCAGCACGTTCTAGGAACTGTAATTAAACAGCTTGACGATGAACAGGACATGAAGATCATACTTTGTGTCAGCAGAACGTTGAAGGGAGCAGAGATAGCTTACTATACAACAGAAGAGGAGTTCCCACCCCTAGTTTGGTCTCTACAAAAGTTTCGAACCATGCTACTAGGTTCCCAAATCATTCAGCGAACAGATCACATTGCACTTACGTTTCTCCAGACTTGTAAACTGCTGAGTGGAAGACTAACTAGGTGGATCCTAGCTGTCCAGGACTATCGGATACGAGTGGAACACTGTTCTGGAAAGAAAAATGTAATTGCAGATGCTCAGAGCAGGAAAACAACAGGACACGAAGATAAATCCGAAACCAAGAATAAGCGAGCAATAATACACCGATTAGTAAAAAGACCATCGATTCATCTTAGACAGGATCTCATGGCATTAAAAGAGAAGCAAAGAGAAGAAACTACCCTCAGGGAAGTGATTGAAAACATCAAGGACAGAGAGAAATACCTACTCCACGAGGATTGCTTATATAACAGCGGATAAGAAGTTGTGATATCTGTCAGAAAAACAAAATTAGTACCCAAGGTAGCTACGGTTCTCTACAACCAATCATCATGACAACATCGCTGGAAGTAGTATTCGTCGACTACTAAAAAAAACAACATAGGCTGCAATAGCTAAAATCTTTGGAAATGACCCCGCACTAAATGTATGGCTTTTGGTGGATTTGGCTAAAACTTTGTAATTTTTAATGTGACAAGTGCTCCATGAAATATCCTTGAAAAAAAATCTAAGAAAATGGACAGCTTTAGCGCTATACGGTGCTAAGCGCTCAAGACCAGTGAATAGAACGAATTACAAGACATTTAGTTACACAAGCGGTGTCAACATTGAAATTACGGGTCAGATCATGGTCTGTCATATTTTTGCCCATACCCTTGATTCATATAGCGCGCTTCTCAAAGCGACCAAACGCTAAGCGCCCAAAATTCAAACTTGACTAAGAAATCACTTTTTTAAAGGCAGAAAGAGCACCCAAAGTAACATTAGTAACTAGTGCGCACATTCTGATGATGACATTGTACCCTTCTTAAGAAGGCCGAACGCTAAGAGTGTTTGGTTATATTCTTGCGTTCGGCCTTCTTGAGAAGGGTACAATCTTATTATCGGAATGTCCGCACTAATTACTAATTTTACTTTGGGTACCCTTTCTGCCTTTAAAAGAGTGATTTCTTACTCAAGTTCGAATCTTGTGAGTCAACGGTATAGGCGAAAATATGACAGACCACGATTTGACGCGTAATTTCTATGTTGACATCGCTTTTGTTACGAAGTCTGTTGTAATTCGTTCTAGTCGCTGATATTGAGCGCTTAGCGCCATATAGCGCTGAAACTGTCCATTTTTGATATTTTTTCAAGCATATTTCGTCCGGCACTTGTAACCTTGAAAATTACAAAGTTTTAGCCAAATCCATTGAAAGCCATTTTCCCATACATTTAGTACGGGGTCCTTTGATTCCCCAACATGGAAAACCGGGAAGCATTGTTTCTGATCATGAAACACAGTTTACCTCGAAGACATGAAAAGACCAACTTGAAAAGGAAGGAATTGAACAGACTTCTACCTCCATCAGACATCCTCAATCCAACATGGTTGAAAGAGTCAATCGAAGACCGACTCGATTCTGGAAAACATGGATTCTAAAACCAGAAGGGCAACAGGACGCAACATACGAACAAAAGTTGATATGGGTTCGAGACTCCATCAAGAGGAAAGGGTTGAAAAGGGCAGATAGACATAATTTAAGCAAACATATGACTTGATACCGCGAAGGGGATAAAGTTCTGGTCAAAGCATATAATCTCTCTGATAAATTTCTCAAGCGAACTGCGAAATTCATGTCAGTGTTTGAAGGGCCATACCTGATTGCTGAAATAATTCGAAATGGAACGTATGTAGTTAAGGATCAATCTAACGTTAAAGATAAGGGCATATTTCACGCATACAACATCCGATCATATCACGATTAAACAAGTTGGTCTCTGTTATTCCTGTCCGTCTGTGTTCGTCCATAAAACGATATGTGATTCATTTTGTTTTTTTTTGTTATATTTTTTTTAAGATTGGTGCATCAACCGATCTTGCCACCAGCTAAATAAACAAGATAACCAGATAAGGCTATGTATGATGGTGGTACTGTGAGTAGACAAAGAATCAAGGAGCCCACAATTCGTATCAGGCACCAACGGATCCTAAGGTACAAACGGCTAAACAAGGAACTAACTTCAGAGACAGCGCGGGTTTTGCCAAAGTTATAGAAGAAGTTCGTCAACTGCTAAAGGCTACCAAGCTGCCATTGAAGGAGCTCCAGGAACCAACCCAAAGGATCCCTGTCAGTATTTCGTTGGATCACCTTGGAGGCATAAATTTGGGTCCCCGAACCTCGCGGAAGCCTAAAATAATAAAGAGCTCCAGGCTTCGCATTAAAATAGTCCAGCCAGACATGGTAAAGGCTTTGTTATCGATGGAAGAGCGAACTACTGCCAACATTGAAGAGAATCAGCGACATGAGTTACAATTCTATATCTCCACAGAAGAAAGGCCAGAGTTGGAAGGACTAGTCAGCGACATCAACAGCAACCGTTAAGAGTTTCGAGAAGCTCCCTCAGCAGGGCTCTTCCCGAAAATGGGGTAGATGTAACGGTTGCAATCTACGAAATACCAAGTATGGGTAGGCAGTTGATACAAGCTATTACCAAGGATAAGATGTACCTATATCTATCTATATATACATATAGTAATGAGAGGTAGTCAAAGGCTGACTAGTGCAGGCAGCTACCACTAGAAAGCGCAGGAGGCTTTTCCTCGAAAGTAAGCTCGTTCGAAACGACTTCAAGAAGGTGACCGAGTAGTGGATCACCACCAGCAGGTGAACGGCCCTTTAACCTTGCGAGTGGTCTCTCGTAAGGTCCGACTTATCAGTAGTGCTGATGTAACACAAGAGAAGACGCTGCACACCTTTCGACGGGAAACCAAGGTATTTTTTTATTTTTGCACACACGGTGCACGCTACTCCAGCTGGCGTAATCAAAATGTAGGTACGTCACCTCGGTTCTAGAAATGATTTTTGTTTGTTTTCGGGTACGCCATCTCGGTTCTGGAAAAATTTGTTAATTGAGTTTTTTTTTCGGGTACGCCACCTCGGCTCTGAAAAAACTTTTTTTTTTTACTTTTTTTAGGTGCGCCACCTCGGCTCTAAAAACACAATCCAAGCTATTTTTCGTCAACCTCTCTCGGTGTACGTTCTCTAGGCTACCGAGTTTGAATTTGATTTCCTGGCGAACGCTATTCAAGCTGCCATGCTCCTGTAATACTCCATAATAAGACTGATTATTATATATACCTTTCAGTAATATTTACGCCTTTAAGAAACTGGTAAAACCAATTTGCAAGTCCAAAGACGATTAAAGACTGAGACTTGCGATTAAATGCTACGAACTGCTGTTGATTTATATTCTATCGATCTACCAAATAAGTATTATATATGAAACACGATACCAGAGATTCTATTTGTGAAATAATTTCGGAATAAATAAATAAGTTATGTTATTTTAAACAATGTCTGATTCAATCTGTATTTGCATGTTCTGGGTCTTCAATTTATTATTATCTATGCATACAATCTTAAGTTGATATTGAGAACTCTAACAATTTGAAAAAAAAATTTATTCAGATAACATTTTTTTAAATCTTGTGCATAGCTAAGGGTAAGGGAGAAAAGAATCCTTCAAAAATAAATAACGGATCCGTAACTATATTAGATATTTGAACAAAAGCACATGAAGAATTTGAATAAAAGTTTAAACTTTAAAGCAGAATTTCAATTATTAACAAATAATTTACGGAAAACATACATCAATTATCACTGACTACAATGGCCTGAATATTTGTACAAATTCGAAAGATCAAAATTTATACTTTATGTACTGAAGTATAAATTACAATGTGAAAGAAATATGACTTTATGAAATAATTTTTGTCTGTAAAATTGATATTCAAGTATCAAAATACGTAAAATTATTATTAATGGTTAAATTCTTCGAAAATATACTTTGGTTTTATAATTTAGCAAAGCATCCTCTTAGCGGGAAAAAAGTAGCAGAAAGTTCGTTCTACTCACGGTCTCTAGGGCACAAAGTAATAAAATTTGCGGAATGCTATCTTTTGTACACAATATTCGGCACAGTTAATTGAATAAATCTTTTGCACTGTATAGTTTATAAATAATTTCATTTGGACTTGCATGTTGATGGTGGTAGTGGGAACGTGTTCGCTGACATCTGGTGAGAGTTTTTTACGGAATTTGTGTGGAAGGTGTGAATGGAGTGTGAGGGTAGAAGTCTAGGATGTGACTAGGGTTATGTGGGGTGAATTGGGATGATAAAAATTAGTTTTCAGCGTAGTTGTGATGTGGGAGTATTGGTCTTTGAGGGGGACAAGGCTGATCCCCGTAGTATTAGGGGATGTAAAGGGAGAGGAAGGGGTGTCACAAATGGATAGCGATTGATATAAGGGTTGTTTTCGCGTCTCCCAAAATTGTAGAGAAAGTTTTTTGAAATAAGTTAAATTTTTTTAATGTTCAAAAAGTACATTTTTTGAATTTTTGCGGGAAAATTCTGATTGATTGGATGGATCAGCGGAATTAATTCAGTCTGAGTAGCGCGGTTGTCCATTTTATAGGGGAATCAATAATGCCACGAACTATTGCAAGGGTAAACAGTAAACATAACATATTGTTGTGTTTATTATTGTAAACGTTATTCAAAAGTATAAAGAAGAGCCTAAAAGTTATTTAAAATCCCCAGAATTGTACTTAAACCAGGATATGTAAAGGGAGATAGTGCGAAAGTGCCAAAAGTCGACATGTGGATGATGAGACATTTTTTCTCATCAAGTAACTTAAATCACTTATAATCACTCAATGTTACTCACTTTAATCACTGCCGTCATAATTTTAAGCCAGCAGAGGCTCTGGGCAGAGGTTTAGAGAAAAAATAATCTCATGATTCCGAAATGTGATTGACAACAATTTGAGGTTATCCTTGGAAACATCGCACACTCACGCACTTAAATGGCATTATTTATCACTATCCTTTTTAGCTTTTATATTTTAAGCAAAATTATATTTTCTAGTGAGATTTGGTTACGACTGGCTGCTGCTCTTTGACAATTTTAAGTAAAGAAATATCTCTCTCGAATAGGGATTTTGATACCTTTTCCTTAATATTTTTTTCTCGAAAATGAAGTATTCAAAAAGAAAAATTTGAATTCACTAGACTTTTCAGAATTTTATGCAGTATTCAAAAAATATCTATTACCTAAAATTCGTGCAACGACCCCATTTCCGTTTCTCTAAATATTCTTAAATAGCGGACCTCTCACCAATTTTACAGAAAAGCACTTTTTGTCAAAATGTCTAGTTATACTTGTTTTTTGTTGTTGTAATTTCGTAACTGCAGATCAATAATTATAAGAAAATTATCCGAAAATGGGCAATTTTCATTCAAAGAATTGTCAAACTTTCAATGCTTACATGGATTTCAATAGAAAAATTGAATTTATTATTAAAATGTCATTCTTCTTGAAAAGGTTATCTTAGAGTTAACTAATTGCCTCATATTTAAGCCAGGAAATCGACACTTCCTAACAAGCAAAATCACGGGAGATACTTTCGTTATACAATAATAATTTCCGACTCTAATAAGGGTCAGAAATCAATTCACAATAAACGCGGGAAACGACGCCTGGCTGGAAAAGTCGTTAAATCCATGTAAAGGGCTTTTTAACATTCCCCGTACATTCAAACAAGGAGATCGATATTCCTGACAAGCAAAATCATCGGAGATTTTTTTTTATTATTCTATTGGAGTCGGAAATCACTTATGGGGTCATTCTACTATCTCACTTTTGAAAAACCGATTTTTTGTTATTGCATCATTCGACAGGATATATATTCAAAAATATCATATCAAAATTTCACACAGAAATTCGGAGTCTTTCTATACTTTTGAGAGCTTAGAGAAAAAGCGCGTAGAGAGCTGAGCGTTTGAGTAGAACATCCGAACGCGGCTGCTTATGTTTCAGTGGTGGTACTTGTTTTCGATGCATATCCGGAATTATTGCTGTTTATCCTTAAATGTGTATATATGAAGAAAATATGGCACTTCTAAGAATTTTTACGGACCAGGGATCGCTGAATAAGTGTGAGTAACTTTTTCTTACAATTTTTGTGTTCAGAAAAGTTTAAACGCGTTTTTCTCGAAACAACGTTTTTGCGCACTGCGCGCACGATTTCTCAAAAAGTTTTTAAACGATTACTTTCAAATTTTCTACGTTTATTCTAAACATAAATATCTGAAGAGTGATAAAGCGGTGTTTAAAATTTTTAATCTTATCATAGTTAAATTAAGCAGGACAAAAGGGTAGAGAAATAAGGAAAGAAGTTATGCAGGAAATGGCAGAACTTAGGAAGGAAATGGGAAGAGGTTAGGGAAAAGCTAGAGAAAAGGATGCAGACGCTGGAGAAAAGACTAGAAAAGAAGGAACAGCCGAATAAAAAGGTACAGGAGTTGGAAGGTAGATTAAAAAAATACAAAGCTCAAACCGTGAGTTTGAAGCAGGGGAGAGTGGGAATAAGAAGAAGGAAAGACTGAGAAAAATAGAGCAAAGAATATAAAAAGAGAGAGAAGAGAAAGAAAAAAACATAGTGATAAAGGGTCTAAGATTAGAGGGGAAGGAGCTGATGGGAGAAGTAGTAGAAGTTTTAAAAAGGATTGATGCTAAGGTAGAGAGAGAGGAAGTGCGAAGTGTAGGAAGGGAAGAGCGAAGAGGGGTAGTTGTAAAACTAAAAAAATGGGAACATAAAAAGAAAGTCATGACAAAGAAGTGGGTGTTATATGGAAACTCTGAGAAAATAGAGAATGATTTAATATGGGTAGAAAGGAATATGCAGTATAAGTTAAGAAAAATAGCGGGAGAGGAAAGAAAAAAGGGAAGAAGAACATGGGTTAAGTATGGGAGAATACAAATAGGAGGTGTATGGTTGAATTGGGACGAGGACAGGGATGAGTTAGTAAAAAATAAGGTATCGATAAACTAGGAGAGAAAGGATCGGGAGATGAAGAAATAAAAAAATAGTAGGAAACAAAAAGAGACAAGAAGCGAAAGTAGGGAAGGTTGGAGGATATGCTACTAGAATAAAGAAGGCTTAGGAAGAAAGGATAGGAAGTTTATGAGAAATTTGACACAATGGGATGAAGTAGTAATGATGGAGACGTGGCGAGATGAAAAGGAATGGGACAGAGTAAGGGAAAGATTACCAAGAGGTTACAAATGGCAAGCTCAAAGTGCAAAGAGGAAGAATGAAAAAGGCGGAGCAATGGGAGGAATGGTGATGGGAGTAAGGAACGAATGTATAACAGAGAAGGATAAAAAGGAGATGAAAGAACACAAAGAAGGATTAATAGTAGAAGAGA
>JAABKJ010009820.1:0-11113 GCA_011634705.1 Andricus grossulariae
ATATGAGTCCCATGTCACACGGGGATCAAGGACAACTGGGAGGCGGACCAGATAGCAAAACGCGGCGCAGCAAGTGAATACATAGGACCAGAACCGGTACTGGGAATAGCTTCTTGCTGCGTTGGGATGACCATCAAATGCTGGATCCGAACAAAACACCGGAAATACTGGGAACAAATCCAGGGTTACCAACATGCAAAATCCACTCTGGGCTCTACGTACAGAATGGACATATGAATAAAATGGGGTATAACACCACGACAGAGTTCAGGAAATAAGGCAGGGATGACGAAACATCCCTGCATGTATTATGCCAGTGCCCGGCATTAGCTAGGCTCAGTCAACAGACCCTCGGGGCCCATTTTATGGGACCAGGGGAAATTAAAACGCGATCAGTAGTCGACATACTTTGTCAAGAGGTCTGGAGTCGACTGCTGAGAGTGGATAGGTAAGGGTGTGGCACAATAAGCTTTATAGCTTGAGTGCCAGGGGAGCTTCAATAATTTATTTATTATTAATTAATTATTGATCAAAATAAACGTCCTAGTTAACATTTTAATAATATATTCAAATTATAACCAAGTATTGGGACCGTCACGATTACTGGGACATTTACCTTAATTGAGCCTTAATTAAATCGGAAACATGATAAAATCCGTTAAAATCTATTGAAAATCCCTGAGAATCTTTTAAAATTCATCAAAAAATCATAGATGCTATAAAATCATTCCACAATTTCCAAAATTCTAGAAAATTATTCAAAACCACATAAAATTTTCTTTTAATCTTAGGAAATTTCTAGATATTTTCTAAATCGCTTCAAAATTGCTCACAATTTTTTTTATATACCCTCGAATATTCTTTTGTATAATTTTTTGAATTCTTTTGTAATCTTTCAAAAATCCAGAAAATTCTTCAAAACCACATGAAGATTTTTTTTAATCCTTTTAAATCCCTTTAGTTTATTTCAATCCACTGAATATTCCTACGAATCTTTTAGAATTCCCTGAACGATTTAAAACCCTTCAAATCTTTTAAAATATCTTAAGTTTATTGAAATCTATCGAAAATCCCTTGGACTCTTCTAAACAACCCTCAAAATTCATCTTTTTGGTTGAAAATGTTAACTATTTTGGTGAAAATGTTTGGTCTTTTTTTTTTAATAAATTTTTTCAACTGAAAATTTGGATATTCTGTTTCAAAAATTAGTTTTTTTTTGTTAAAATATTTAACCATCATAGCTGAAAATTCATAATTTCAGCTAAAAATTCATATTTTTAGATGAAAATGTTAACTTTTTTGGTGAAAATGTTTTTTTTTATGAATGTTTCTAACTGCAAAGTCAAGTATTCCATTTTGGTTGCAAATTGACATTCTTGCTTGAAAATTTAACTATTCGGGAGAACATTCAGTGAACAGAGTTGATAGAAAAGGAAATACCATAAATACAATATTGCCAGTGAGTAACGTATTTATTTCAAAAATTATTACAAACAAGAAAACATATTTCAAAAACATGCATGTTTGAATTATAGAACGCTTTCCACAGTAGGATTGAGTGTGAAGTAAAAATGATTAAGCCTTACAACATTGTTTTTTGAGTGTTGTCTGTTTATACTCCTCCATGACCTCCTGGAGGATCCCCAATATAGTGAGGATTAATCTCACCATGAGGAAGCAATGGACTGTAAGGATCATACGTGGCCTCATTGAGATCAAATGCTCGCAGATCCTGGGAATCAAATTGGCGCCGATTCTGGAAATTTTGTGGATTCATGTGAAACGTAGGTTCAATATAATTCCGTCGCCTTTCATTCCGAGATAAAGCTGCATGTTCACCCTGAGCCTGCTGCGTATATGCAGGTGTGGAATTTGTAGGTATCTCGTTGCTTGCATGACTTTCAGCAGGACGTGGGAGTATCATCCTGAGAGGTCTTGCTTCTGAATGTGCCAAGTATAAAAAAAATGTATTATTACAAAGGTCCAACCACTTTCATTCAGCGTGCACAAGGAATATATTCTCAAGAAATACTTTGGAATACTTGAGAATATATCAACACTTCCGGGAATATTTTTAAATGCAAGGAATGCTTGGAGAATATGTAGGTACATGAAAAAATAAAGAAAAAAAACAAAAGATAAAGTTTATATCGATTTCAGTTGGAAGATTTGCTACAATAGAAATTAACCTTGCCGGATGAGCTTTAAACGAATTTGAAATAATTTCGTGTTTCTAAACTGTCTCGGAATAATTTTTCAGTTAAAAAACGTCGTCTGTTATGTAGTTGACAGCAGTGCGAAGAATATGAAAGAATGGACAAAATCGTTCTGGAAATCAGAACGGACGAATGAAAATTTATTTTCCGTGACTGAGAACAAAGCACTTGACACCAGTGGAAAAGTCGCCATATTCACAATGATCTTAACCATAGTCCACAGGCTGTGAGGTAGGAATTGTCATCCTGACATTGTATTCATGAAACTATTTTTTGAATTGAATTTGAGATATACTTTTACATTAGGGTTGATTTTAAATAAATAATATTTAAACCTGATTGTACGCTGAAATCAATTGAATATGAAACAAATTCATCACATTCGAAATCTTTTTGATGCTACAATCTCAAAATTAATTCGATTCTTGTTTTCGTTTTTTCCGGAAATTACCGATGGTTGTTGTTGTGTCAAGTTCTTTACTTTCATTCACAAAAAATACGCTTTGATTTATCTGCGATAAATCTTATCATTTTCAAAATGATAATTAAGTAAACGAAAAGTTGTTTTGAATCTGATGTCCTAATTTATAGCTCGAGTTCACTCCTACTTTGACGTTTTCCCATTGTTGCAAAGGACGTAGCAGATGACATCTTTTAGTTCATCGTAGGATGAACTTTGACTAAATATTATGTCAAAATAAAAAGCGAATATTTCATGAAACAAATACTGAGATTCAATCTTTACGCGAAAGCTATTATTTGAACGTATTCTTTAATATCTCTGTAATATAGCTGAAATGGTGAAGAAAGCATGAAACTTGGTATATGTTATTTGGTAATCAAATAAAGTTTTAGGATCCATTGCCGAAAAATGAAAAAAAAATTTTGTTGAAAATCAGGTATTTCTCAAGACAAAACAAAATTTGATCCACTTTCTGTGTTTGGTTCTTATAAGAGGTTTCTTAGGTTTTTAAATCTGCAAAGAAGTTCCGGAAAGCTTAGAAATCCAAAAAAAACTTCCTTAGTAAGAAGTTCAATTTGCTTTTCAACGTCAGGTCGTAAAACTTTAGTGGCATTGATTTCCTTTCTGTTTTACAACTTTTTTTTAACCACTGATAGGGATGTAAGATATGTTCATTCGGATATACTATTTTTAATATAGTCAATTCAAGAGTCAGGGCATAAATCGGGGATTTCGAAGAAAATAAGCATCAGTGATATTCCTGTCTGGTCGAATTTAAACTCTAATTCGAATGGAACCAATAAAAATCAATGCTACTCACAATTTTCTGGTACTTTTTTACCGTATTGAGTAAGTAAATTACATTTTTTGCTAATTCGATCAATTCAAGGGTTCTCATGAAAGTTCCAAATTAGCTAGAAAAAACTACGACACTTCGGGGAAATATTTTTCAAAAAGTTTCCACAAATGTTTGTGGAATCACAGCCTTCATTGCACTTTAGAGCAAAATCTCCAACAGCAAAATTAAACTAGGCATATTCAAGGAAGAAAAGAAAAAATATCCTTCTATTTCTAATAAATGCCGAATTATGACTCTTTAAAGAAACCTGGTCTTTTTA
This sequence comes from Andricus grossulariae, assembly GCA_011634705.1. Taxonomy (NCBI): domain Eukaryota; kingdom Metazoa; phylum Arthropoda; class Insecta; order Hymenoptera; family Cynipidae; genus Andricus; species Andricus grossulariae. The sequence goes on from JAABKJ010009820.1 coordinate 3,798, forward strand.
AAAAAAAAAAGCTAAAAAATCAAATTCTGTTGCTTATGTCTATACTTTGGGACCTGGTAATATTACGAAAAAAATGTTCCAGACATTAATCAAAGCAGACAAAATTTTGAGTGATAGTGAAAAAAGTAGTGACCTAGCCCCAATATTTCACAAGTTATGGTGTCTTAAAATTGACCACTGTTAACCTATTTGAACAATTAACATCGTTTGGTTGTAACCAAAACCAAACTACGTTCCTAGACTCTTGTTGATAAAATCCAAATAATCCAATTTTTTTGTCTGTACAGTCTTATAGAAAAACAACTCATTTCAATTATGGTGTCAAAATTGTAATATGATCCACGTTTCGGATGGCATTGAGCCATTCTCAAGATCTACACAAAATAATTGGATAAAATTTGATAAAATGAAAAAAGTTATATAAAGAAAGTCAAAACAACAAAATTAATAAATATATTAGGTTTGGTAACAACTAAAAAAATTACCTGAAGTCGAGAAAATTGTCGGAAAAACATTAATAATGAAATTGATCTAACGTCTATTATTTCGTAGTCATCAAATTACGATTTTTCAGTAAACACAATCCAGTAAATGAAAATATCTCTAAATCTCTAGCGACATATCAAAGATCCACACATGTGTACTACATTTGTACTAATTTTTACTAATTTTAAAACTAATTGGTTTACAAAGAAATATTGGTCAGGTAGATACTTAAATTTGAATTCGCACAATGCTTTTCATACAAAAGTTGGTCTGATTAAAGGTTTGATAGATAGATGCATAAATCTGAGTGACGTAAAATATTCAAAAGAAAATTCAAATCAGTTAAAAACTACTTAATTGCTTAGGAATGAATCTTCTGCAATTGATGAATAAAATTATTGAGGAAAGAATTTTTGAAATTTATAATAGTAGCAATAAAATGAAAAAATGGATTAATTCATATGTCAATAGAGACCTTAAAGTCACTCTTCCTTATATTGAAGGTTTATTTGAACGTTTGAAGGATTCTTCAAGAAAATTGAACATAAATGTGTATTTTAACCATGTTTCTTCTTTAGATAAAAAATTTTTAATTACAAAAAAATATTTCTATAGTATTGATTGTTTGTCTGGTGTCGTTTATTGTATCAATTGTGAAAGCTGCAATAAGATTTATATTGGTGAAACCGGCAGGAGATAAAAAGATAGAATAGCGGAATACAAAGAAGATTGTTCAGTGGGTAATGAAAATACAAGTTTGTCACAACATGCCTGGAATTTTGATCATCATTTTGATTTCTAATTCAAAAACATTAACATTTTGGCAAGAAAAAAACAACTATTTGAAAGACGTATTTTAGAGTCCATTTTCATCGATAAATTTTACAAGAAGTCAATAAATTTACAGATTGAAACTTTAAACATTAATGAAATTTATCAATGTATATTAAAATAATTTTGATTCTGTTCCTTACTCATTTGCATCCAGCCTACTCTCAATTTATTCGAAATTTGACGCGATTGCCTCATTTGGGTTTGTTTTGATGTTACCATCTTTATAATTGTAAAGTGAATTTGTAGATTTGCTTATTGTCTATACCAGCCTGATTTTTGACCGGATTGTCTTTACTGAAAAATTTTATTTTATTGACTACGAAATAATAGTGGTTAGATAAATTTCATTATTAGTGTCTTTCCAACAATTTTATCGACTTCAGGTAATGCTTTAAGTTGTTACCAAACCTTAGATATTTATTCATTTCATTGTTTCGACCTTTTTCATATCACTTTTTTCTTTTCATTAAATTTTATATAATTATTTTGTTCAGATCTTGAAAATGGCTCAAAGCCGAGCCGAAACGTTGATTATATTAAAATTTTGACACCATAATTAAAATGAGTTGTTTTTTAATAAGATTCTAAAGCCCTAAAAATTTGATCATTTGAATTTTTTTGTTAACCTGTTTTTTAGGGCAAGCTCCTCGTGGTCAGTTTCTTCAAAATACTTTGTTTGTGGGTAAAGCTTCCCAGTGGGTACAAAATCATGGACATCACAAGAACTTCCTTGGGATGATCCTAGGATGTCCAATATCTAATCAGTCTTTGAAACGTCCAGTGTCCTAAATATGTCACAAAGACGCCTTAAAGACGTAGAAAGTTCTCAGGACATCTCTTGTACTAAAATTAGACATCTTAAGAGCATCCCTAGGATGTCCAAAAGACATGTTCCAAAAGACGTAATTAGCTTCGAAAAATAGGTTATAAGTGGTAAACTTTGAGAGGCCACAAGTTATGACTTTGAGAATAACAGCATAAAGTTATCCTGTTTAAAAACAGGTTACACAAAAAATGATGCCGTAAAAAAGATATCTCTGATTTTAACAATGAACCAAGGTTCAGAACCTTCTGAATGACCCCCATAAAAGTAAGAATTAGGTGTACCAATAGGATTGCGACTTGCAGCTGGTCTCCCCCGCCTGTTTCTACTGCCAGAAGCAGGTGCGTTTGATTCTCTGGATCTTCTTAGATTAGTAGAGGGTGAAGTTACGCTGGGTAGAGCCTCGTGCATTGATGGGGGTGCGTTCCGTTGCCTGTGTCTTGCAGCTGGTCCAAGTTCGGGTATTCCATCATTTGTGCTCTCACTGTCTGATCTGCTGGAACTTCCACGATTTTTTAATTCCCTAGTGAATCCGTGCAGATGAGGTGTGGCAATTCGATTTGGGACCAGAGAACTTTCAGCATATCTTGCTATGTTGATAGGGGTTAGTGCTACAATTGCCAGGTACAAAAAAAATATTATTAGTGCAAGGGTTTGACCACTTTTATTTAGCGTGCACGAGAAATATACTATTAAAGATTACTTTAGAATCCTGGAGATTATATCGACACATTTGAGAGTACATATGTCTGTGATTACAAGGAATACTTGGAATATATATGTTCTCGAAGTTCCGTGCAGTTAGAACAATATTCATGAAAATAATATAATTGGAGTAAATATTTCGTTCATTTAAGCGTTAAGAACTTCAAGTACATGATTATATCGAAAGATAAGAAAATATGTAAGAATATTTAGGAATACTAAAGAACATTGTGAAATACTTCATAATATTTGTGAATACTTCAGAACACATTTAGAAGAAAGTCACAGAATATATATTTTTAAATCTGTCTGCGACACTTGCACTCTTTTTTCAAATATTTTACATCTAAAATATCATATAACAAATACTGAGATTCAATCTCCACTCTCATGGAGATAGTTATTATCATTGGTATGCTGAAAATTGTCTGAATTAGGTTCAAACGATTAGGAAGGCATTAAACTTGGTATGTGCAAAAAGTGTTAATTTTTTTTGTTTGAAAATCTGGTATTACTCAAAATAGAAACAAACTTAATCAACTTTTTCTGTTTGATTCTTGTGAGGGTTTTCTTTTATTTTCAAATCTGCGAAGGAATTTCAAGAAGCTCAGAAATCCACAAAAAGTTCCTCAGTAAGGAGTCTCTCTTGCTAATTAACATCATGTGGTAAAAAGTTAGAGAAATTGATTTCCATTCTGTTTTAAAACTTTTTTAAGCCGTTGATAGGAATGTTAGGTATTTTTTTTAAATATGCAATTTTATTATTGTTTAATTGGGAATTAGTACTCAAAATTTCAATTTTAAAGATACTAAACGTCAGTACCGTTCATATCTGGCACCATTTAAACTCTAATTCAAATGATCACAATAAAGATCAATGCTACCAACGATTACCCATTTGAGTTTCATTAACAAGTGACTACTCATACCATACTCATACCGTTTCAGAAAAAAATGCGCTTTTCCAGAAATTTCTGGGCCACATTTGTAGAAATCTTCAAGAACAACGTACTTTGTTGATTTTTAAACTTTTTAAAATTTTTTCACATATTTGGAATACTTTAGAATCCTCTCACGGTGACAAAATTTGTTATAAAAATATAACTGTTGCATGTATGTAATTTTTGTTGAAATATATTTTTATCACTGATTCAATTTAGGTTGTAATTATACGATGCTGGCATAGTTTTAAATATAGAAATAAAATATTTAAAAAACAAAAGCTTCAAATTTTGAAATAAAGGTTTCGAAACAAATTTTGTATTGGAATTTTTTTTTCAAAAAAGTTATTTCATCGCAACATAAAATAGTATCCAATAAATATCATCTAACTTCAAGGATCTTTCGGTTGAAGTCGCTTGATGCTTACAATGCTATTTCATCTCAGAAATCAAATAAATAATGACTTTTCAACAAAATAGTTAAATTTTTTACAAAGTAGATCAATTTGCAACCAAATAAGATTAATGATTACCGAGAAATGCGATGGTTGGAATTTCAACCTAGTAATTGAATTTTTAATTCGAAAGGATAAATTTCCAACGAAAAAAGGTATAGTTAGATTTTCTGTTCAAAACTTGATTTTCAACAAAACCAAAGAATTTTCTACCAAAATTTAATTGACATTTTATTGGAATATATGAATTTTCAACTGACAGAGTCCATGTGTTGCAACTGTAAGCTCGTCGACAGCACGTTGTTGTTGAACAGGAGCCACAGGAGGCGTATTGTGTTGGGTTGTTTTGCGGGACCCAGATCTTCGCTCACGATTACTACTACCTGAGCCAATTTCAGGTATATAAAGTGACAATGATGTATATTGCCTCAAATCAGTATAGACTTCCTCAGTAGCCGGCGGATATTCCACAATTTTGTTCTTTTGCTTCCCCTTTCGCTTGTTTGGATCTTCTGAAGATTCTGTAAAAAGACTGCTGATATATACTAAACTCATCATATTTGGTCCAAACGATCTAGGTATTGCTCAAGGAGTAGAAACTGCCCAAGTGAGCCTGAGAGATGGTGAAAAATAAATGCGATCAACGGTAACATTCTCAAAATCGTGCTATCTGGAAGTGTTGTTAACTTATATCATTTTTTAATGAGCAAATGTCGATTCTGCCATGTTCTACTAACGCAATTCAAAATTTTTCTCAAGAAGTGAGAAGTGTGAACGCTTGAGATGTAGAAACCGTTTTAACTTTTTTGTCGTCGCTCTTTGGAATAATGATATATAAGATTGTTTAGCGCCGAGCGCCGCGTGCTATGGTACCTGCTCCATAGTGGTCTGTAATAGGAATTTACTGTTCATAATTGCCCACAGGTCATATTTCTCAACCAGTTTCAAATAATTTCTTCGGAAATGCACAGCATTACATTTTCAACAGTAATTGTCTCTTGCGATTCTTTAATTTTTGTCACAGGGCAACAATATATGAACAAATAGTGACAAGATTGGTCATTTCTGCATTGTGAATTTTTATTTCAAGAAAAAATGCAGAAAGAAACTAGAATTATTACATCTTCACTCACAGAAGAAAAATAATTGTAAAAATATTTAACTTCATCATTGTAATTAATTTTTATGCACAGATTTTTCCTTTTTTTTCTCTCATATGATTGCCCTGAAATTTAATGAAGAATAAAATGTTTTCGGCAAAAGCTTGTTTTCCATAAAGCATATAGAGAAGTTTTCATCAAACGTTATAAAATTTTCCATTTATTAACTTGATTATTTATTTACTCATTATCACCAATATAATTCAATCGTAGACCGATCGCGTAGCAGAAAATTGCCTTTTTCTATACGATCAAACGGCAGATTGTGGAATTGTCTAATAGAAATTGTTATTAACAATGACGCAAATTTGCATAGAGTGTTCCATTTCCAGATGTTGAATCAGTTTCAGTTTTTTATCGGATAATTTCAGTGAAAAAAAAAAACAATTTCGTGGGTTAATCATCGCAAGAACAGTATAATATATAATATAAAAAAATATTTATAATAAATATGAATGTATAAAAAATATATAATTCAAATATATACTGTACAAACGAGCATTCGATTTAGCACATAATTTGGTATTAAAAGAGTTCACGCAACAAAACAATTGCACTTCAGTTTGATCCACCAATCTGATAAAATAAGGTCGATTTGTGGATTGAAATAGGCTTGAAATTAGAATCATCTGTCAACAATTAAATCTGATCAAACAAATTCTAAACTGACAAGTTTAGAAACCAATGTAACCCTGAAATGACATGGATACTATGTCAACGTATTGCGCGCTTCAATTGTTAGAGCAAGAGGGCAGTACCAAAGTTTGAAATGCCAAAAGGGCATATACGTTAATATTTGAGAAAGCAAAAGGGCACAATATTCGGCACAACAAAAGGGCATAAGCGCCAAAGTTTTAAATTTCAGAAGGACTTAAGCGCCAGAGATTGAAATGCCAAAAAGTAATGAGCGCCAACATGTGGCACAGCAAAAGGACATAAGCGCCAAATTCTGAAATACTGGAAGAGCATAAGCGCCACCATTCGACAAAACAAAAGGGCATAAGCGCCCATATTTGGCACAGCCAACTGGCATAAGTGCCAAAGTTTGAAATTCCAAGAGGGAATAAGCGCCATCATTTTATCAGTTTTTATATGTTTTCCGTATCAATTTGGGAGATGTGCCTTGTTCTGTAGGGTAAATTCATATATGTTACAGTCAATATCGGAAATCAGTCATTGTCGACATTGACTAGTCAATGTTGATCACAGAATCTGCAGTTCAGAAATTTCTAACATTTACCAGTCATTGTCGACAATGACTGAAGCCCAGCGGTCAATGTCATTTTGCTTCAATTCGTCAGGGCTTGGGACAATTAGGAAACACAGGTGCCTAACTCTATGATTCGTTATTGGTCAGATACGTAAAGGTATCCTGCAATGATATTTTGCAACACATTGCCCCGCGTGAAAAAAAAAGTTGCCTTGGTTAAGCACGGGTCAACAATAGGTCAAAAATGGTTATAGATTGATCAAGGATGGGACATTCATAGATCGTTGGCGTGGCCTCTCACGCTTTGGGATGTTTAATTTACGTTAGTTTCCTTGCATAGCGTCAGTAGGATTTTTTCTAAATAAGTTCTATTAATTTTAGCGTTACCCAGGAACAACGACGTGGACGTAGTAAATTCTATTCCCTTGGGGTGCTTTATTACCGTGAGTCCCCTTGCCTCTCACGCTTATAGGGTTCTTTAATTTTTTGTTTTTCTTTATTTCGCTTGTATTGAACCCTTTCGTCCTCAAAAGACCTACGTAGTGGGTTTCGCTTTCGTTTGGTTCCTGGATTAATTTAATCTCGTTTTAAGCTCCAAGAGTAGTCAGCCATCATGTTGACGTCCTAACGTCCCTGATATCGCCTCTCCATCTCTTTTATATCCTGGTGGAAACGTTCGCCTTGCTCTTCACTAAAGTCTCC
>JAABKJ010009821.1:0-11113 GCA_011634705.1 Andricus grossulariae
ACTGTTTTCTGCATAATTTTTCTTTTACAACGTCAATTTTCAAGATTTTAGTAAGTAGCACTATCTCTATAATAAAATAGATTTATTTAATGCAAAGTAGAACTAAAATTGTTCAGTAATAGCGAAAATTATTTATTTTGTGAAAAATGCGACTATTTTGTTTAAATGCCATCTCTTTTTATAACAAATTCTACTACTTGGTTGAAATTTGAACTAATTTATTGAAAATACATTTTTTGGTTGAAAATTCATCTCTTTAGTTGAAAATTGAAGTACTTTTTTTTGTAAAAAAGTCGTCCTTTCTGATTGATCTGAACGGTTTTTTTATTATTTAAAATTAAAAATCTTTTTTTGGTTGAAATATTAATTATTACGTGTTTTGATGATAATTAATCTTTTTTGTTGAAAAATCAACTATTTGGTTTAAAGTTAAGGTGCGGTTTAAAAATTCATTTTTTTTGTTGAAGATTCATAATTTTAGTTGAAAAGACATATTTTTGGGTTGAAAATTTAGCTGTCTTGTAGCTAATTCGTCTTTTTGGCTTCAAAATGAAAAAATTTTGTTGAAAATTGATGTATTTTGTTGAAAATTTGTCTTCTTTGTTAGAAAAATAATATTCTTGGTGGCAAATTAATATTTTGTTGAAAAATTTAACAAATTCGAGAAAAATTAATCTTTTTTGGTTAAAAATTCAACTACATGGTTAAAAGTTGAACTGCATTGTGAGAGATTCATTTTGAGAGATTAAAATTGAAAGTTGAAAATTTATCCTTTATAAGTTAAAAATTTAACTATTTGGTAGAGAATGTATGTCTTTTTCGTTGAAAGTTCGTCTTTTTGGTTAGGAAATTAATCTTGCTTGTTGAAAATTCATGTTTTTGGTTGAGAATTCAACTGTTTGGTTGAAAAATCGTATTCTTTGGTTGAATTCAACTGATTGAAAATTCACATTTTTTGTTGTAAATTAATTTTCTATACGGAAAATTTGACGATTCTATTTTTGGTCAAAATAATATACTTTTTAGTTGAAAATCCAACTATTTTTTTTAAATTTGTAATTCTTAGGTTAAAAATTCGACTATTTTATTGAAAATTAAACTATGTTCTTCAATTCAACTGTTTTGTTGAAAATTCGTTCTTTTGGGGTCAAAATTTAATTCTTTGGTTGAAAGTTCAACTATTCTGTTATAAAGTCTTCTATTTGTTGCCTAAAGTTCAACTATTTGCTTGTTAGTGCACATGTTTTCTTAAAAATTGTTGTTTTTTTTTTCAAATTCGTCGTTTTCGGTTGAAAATTCATCTCTTTTAGTAGAAAATATTTTTTGGTTTAAAATTCAACTATTTTGTTGAAAGAATCTTAGGAATGTAAAGTGTTTCATATTGAATTCAATATGGCATTCACATTAATGTTACTTGAAATTATTTATTCCCATATTATTCCCCTATTTTCGTGAAAAATTACCCAATTTCGCCTATTTTGAGGGAATTTTGGGTGTTTAGCTAGATGGGTCAAGGTGAAACTACAATCGTCGCCATGGGGGGACGGGGCATCAAAAATAGTCATAAAATAGGTCATAAATGCAAAAATTACGTAAAAAAAGATGAGATCGTGAGGAAATTTAACACTGTGCTAAATGTAGTGGATGAACTTCTGATAATAACAGTGCATAATAGATCACGTCATAAATCATTCACGTGCAAAATAGAGCTCTCCTGTACTTCATTAATTAAATCTGCTTCCAGAGTGAAACAGAAATCCATATAGATTCGCGGAAATGTTTTGATCTTCACCCGGAGGTTCATTTTGTCATGATTGAAGTGACTGCGCTAGCAACTAATTGATAATAATTCCCTTTGTAGTTTTGGAATTTGAGCCGAGTGTTTGTCAACCGTTCACAAACGTATGTCTGATTAGGAATATAATTGATTTACAGAATGTACAAAATGTTGATGTTGCACATACACTACCGGTCTAAAGTTTTTGATGATTGATCTTATTTTGATTTCTTTCTTAATTTTAATGTCAGAGCTAAAATGTTTGCTCTCTATAAAAGATTGGATGCACTCAAAATTCTGTATAAAATGAGCCTAGGATGAAGTTAATTTGTCTATTTTTTAATTAGATATTGTAAAAATTTCCAAGGTTTTCTTAAATTTGAGGTAATATCGGAAATAATCAACATTTTTTAATGTTCTCAGGCTCATTTTAAAGCTATTTTTCCACAGTATCGCAATAGCGATATTGTGCAAGAATGTAATGTTGTAACAAAAAAGTTGGAAAAATTTCAATATTCTTTGTGTTAAGAACAATATTTTTGTACATATATGAAACATATAACCATGAAGTTTCTATAAAACTCCCTCAAAATATATATTCAATTTTTATCCTGATTTTTCTACAGATAAGATGCCTAAGAACATTTAAACATATTGATTATTTCCTATATTACCTAATATTTAAGAAAACCTTGAAATTTACACTATTTTTACAATGTCTACTTGAAAAAAAAGACAATTTGACTTCATCCTAGGCTCATTTTATACAGAATTTTGAGAGCATTCAATATTTTAAAGAGAAAAAATGTTAGCTCTGACATAAGTCAAATTAAAAGAACTTAATCAATCATCAAAAAAGAGGTGAACTTAAACTTTGGACCCGTAGTGTATGGATTATTGCATTTCACCATCATTCCGAAATATTTTGTAATATTGACTTACTGAATTTGGTGCCTAATAATTATGCGCTAAACCTCTTGTTGGCTCTCACCTGAAACAAAAAAGATTCATGGTTAAAACTATACTTTCCTGAGGGATCATAGTCTGTCCCCTTTTTTTACCTAATCCCATATTTTTCCCCTCTTCCGCTTTTTCCCCCTTAAATTTTAAGAAACACCTGAAATCGAGAATCATGACCCAATTTTCCTCATTTCCTTCTATTTTGCAAGGTCTCGATTTATTTATTTAAGAAGTATAAATAGAAATCACAGACATTAGAAAACAAGACGTTTTGAAAAAGATTTTTTTATGATAAAAATTTCAAATATTATCTAAACGATTTATTTGCAAATCTTGTAGATTTGAAGGATATCGTCGACAGCGAAGAAATCGCTAACGAAAATAGTTTAAATTCACTTTATATTCCTAATATTTCAAGTAAAAATATTGCATTTTCAACAAAATAGATGAATTTTGAACCAAAAAAATCAATTATCAACTAAGATTATTTTCCTATGCCAAACTACAAATGTAACAATTTCATTTCTGGTTAAAAATTGATATTTTAAATTGAAAATTGATCTTTTATATTAAAAAATTTAGCTATTTGAGTGAAAATTGACTTATTTGGTCGAAAATTTGCTATTTTTGGTTGAATTCAACTATTTTTTATGTCAAATTAAAATATTTTTGTTGTTGAAATATCAACTATTACATGTTTTGTTGAGAATTCATCTTTTTCGTTGAAAAATCAACTTCATACTTGGTTTAAAGTTAAGCTACTATTAGAAAAATTCATTTTTTTTATTAATTAATTATTTTAGTTTTAGTTTAGTTAGTATTTAATCTTTTAGCCAAGTAGTTAAATTTTCAGCCTAAAAAGATTTTATTTATACATTAAAAACAGTTAAATTCATCATTAAAAAAAATCAACAAAATACTTATTTTTTCAACTAAAAAAGATTTCTCAGTCAAGGAAGCAAAAAATTTCAATCAAATTTTTCAACTTTGCAAACTAAAAAGACCAATTTTCTACAAATTAGTTGGTTTTCTACACAAAAGATGAATTTTCAATAAAATAGTTACATTTTCAACTAAAATGATAAACCCTCAAACAAACAAAAATTAATTTTTAACAAAGTAGTAGAATTTTCAACAACAAAAAAATAAATTCTTAACCAAAACAGACTTATTTTTAAACGAAAGAAATTTTAATTTTACATGACAAACAGTTGAATTCAGCATTAAAAAAAAAGTTTTTAACAAAATACTTGAATTTTCAACAAAAAAATATGAATTCTCGACGAAATATTAAATGATTGATATTTGAACCACAAAATATTTTAATTTAAAATTTAAAATAGTTGAGTTCACCCAAAAAAGAAGAATTTTCCATAAAAAAGTTGAATCCTCAATCGAAACAGATTAATTTTAAACTAAATGTTTCAATCAAGAAAGAGAAAAATGTCAACCAAATTGTTTAATTTTCAAGCCAAGAAGACTAGTTTTCTACAAAGCAATTCAATTTTCTACCCAAAATTATGCATTTCCAACAAAAAAGTTTATTTTTAGCTACATAGTTGAATCTTCTACCAAAATGGTTGAATTTTCAACCTGAAAGTATGACTTTTGAACCAAAATGACAATAAAAATTGTCTTCAAGATCTGAGAGCTTTCCTCTGATAAAAATTCATTAGAAACAAATGTAAAAGTCTAAGGAAACAAAAACGGAAGAAGTGGGTTTTTCAAATAGTCATTTTTGTGTGTTTTCAAATTACACAGCCCCATAAAAAAGTAGGAGCTCCGACGGACCAGGCTAGTCAATATTTACATATTATGGGTCGCTGAATCCAAATCCGAATAAGTCGGAATTCCGAAGTTAGCTTTTGTTTTCTTCCTAACTTCAAAACTTTATCACCTCAAAAAAAAAACACTTTTTTCGTGCATGTTTTGCGGTTCGAGAGCTAACTTCGGAATTCTGATTTCGGATTCGGATCCAGCGACCCAAAATACGTAAGAATTGATTATTCTGGTCCGTCGGACCTCCTACTATTGTTTTTGGTGGGGCTGTGAAATGTACGAAAAATGTTTTTTTTTTGGTTACGAAATTTTGATTTTAGGAAGAAAAAAGAGCTCACTTCGGAATTCCGACATTGGAATCGGATTCAGCGACCCAAAACACGTAATAATTAACTTGTCTGGTCCATCAGAACTCCTAATTTTTTGTGGGCTGTGTTCTTCCTTTCTAGCTTACTTGGAAAAATATTTTGAAAAACTCGGGGTTCTGTACTGAGAAGATTACAAAGCAGAAAAATATTGTTGAGAATAAGGAAACAAAATCTATCTATTATTAAAAAAGTTCAAACATGAGCATTTTTCAATTTTGTTGTTGATCTCTTTTCCAATCTTTGATCTTCTGCTTGAATGAATGGAAAACTTGCTAAAGAAAAGGCGCTACTGTTACAAAGTACTTCTGTCCAATATTCACGAGATACCCGTGTGATGTAAAAAGTTTGTAATAATAAATAAAATCTATTTTTAATACCCTTTTTCAGCTAAAATTGAACTACTGAACCGCTGTGATCCCTGTTTCCTTGATAAACACTTAAATCGGATTTTAAAAAATCATGATCAATAGAAGAACTGATTGAGTCTGAATATCTCAAATTAGATATTTAAAATTTCAACCTTCCGGTAATGAATGACGCAGTATTGATGGAAGGTGGTTAGTGACGCCCGACGTGGGCGGTTGCTGGGCCGCAGTCTAGACTATATACAGTCTTATATGACGTAGTTTGCTCTATTGCTTCCTTATACAACTTACCTATATAGTATGTACGTTTTCATTAATTTATCGATTCAATTATGTCATATGACTGTAATTTAATTGGTGATTACGTATAACTATCACCCTATTCTGAAATATATATGTTTTATTTGAACGCGTGGATGCAAAGTATAGATTATAGAATCAGGCTGGCCGCAGGTGAGGGAAAACCTGAAAATCAGGGAATAGTTAGGAATTTGAAAAAAACGCAAAAGACATGGGAATTTATGTAAGAAGCACATTGAGTAACTTTCAAGAATAATCAGGACTGTTAGCTAATTTTTTTTCTCAAATCACATTTTAGTCACGTTTTTAAGATAAAGTCACTATCGATACTTTTTAAAATAAAAATATCGTAGTCACTTTTCTTTCAATAAAACCCGTGAATGAACCAGATATTTAATCCAGGTCTATACCTATTTCTCAATTTTCTTGAATTCTTTTGAAATCTTTTAGAGTATTTTAAAAGATTCTAACAAATTTATTATAGATTTTAATAATTTGAAGGGATTTCAAAGGATTGAAAAAATTTTAGGGTATTCTTAAAAATTCCAAGGAATTTTCAAGAGCTTAAAAAATTGTCAATGTATTTCAAAAGATTCCCAAGGATTTCAAGTATTTTAGGTTTTTTTTTAAAGATCCGAGGGAATTTCAAGTTGATTTCAATAATTTCAAGGAATTTCAAAGAATTTTAAAGACTTTAGGGCATTTCTAAAATTCCAATGAATTTTTAAGAGTTTTTAGAAGTTTCAAAGGACTTCGAAAGATTTCAAAGAACTTGAAATATTTTTGGGTACTTTAAAAGTTTCTAAGTCATTTTTAATACATTTCATTAATTGGAAGCTATTCCAAAGGATTTAAATGAATTTAGTTTTTTTTTAAACTTCCAAGGAACTTTAAAGAGCTTTAAAATGTTTAATTACAAAAATTTAGAATATTTTAAAAGATTCCAAGGAATTTTCAATGGATTTCAATAATCAGAAGGGTTTTTTAAAGAATTTTAAAAATGTTAGGGTATTTCTAAAATTCCGAGGAATTTTCCAGAGTTTTTAGAAGTTTCAAAGGACTTCGAATGAACTCAAAGAATTTGAAATCATTTTGGGTACTTTAAAATTTTCTAAGTCTTTTTAATACATTTCATTAATTTGAAGCTATTCCAAAGGATTTAAAAGAATTTAGGGTATTTTTAAAACTTCTAAGGAACTTTAAAGATCTTTAAAATGTTTCATTAAACAAATTTTAGGAGATTTTAAAAGATTCCAAGGAATTTTCAATAGATTTCAATAATTAGGAGGGGTTTTAAAGAATTTTAAAGATTTTGGGGTATTTTTAAAAATTCCAGGGAATTTTTAGAAGCTTTAAAAAATTTCAAGGAATTTTAAAAGATTAAAAATATTTTAAGGTATTTTTAATAGATTTTAATAGTTTAATTTGATTTCAAAATATTTGAAATATTTTAAGGTATTTTTAATAAATCCATGGAATTTTCAAGAGCTTTACAAAAATTTAAGGAATTTCAAAAGATTTTAAAGGATTTTATATATTTGGGGTATTTTAAGGACTTGAAATATTTTAGGGAATTTTAAAAGATTCTAAGAAATTTTTTATTAATGTCAATATTTTGAAGGAATTTCAAAGGATTTAAAATATTGTAGGGAATTTTAAATGTTTTCAAAGCATTTTGAAAAGATTCAAAAAATTTGAAGGGATTTCTGGGGATTGTAATGATTTTAAGGAATTCGAAAAAATTTGCATGTGGTTATAAAGAATTTCTTAGAATTTCGGAAGATATTGAATATTTAAAAATATTCCAAGAGATTTTGTAAGATATCCAAAGATTTAAATGATTTTATGGGATTTAAAAATCTCTTAAAGTATTTTAATCAATTTTTCAGGATTTCACTAAAAATCCTCAAATTTCATAGAATTTCACGGGATTTTATAATATTTTCATGGATTTCAAAGAATTGATTCGCAAAAGTGAGGAATTTCATAGTGTTTAAAAGATTTAAAGAGATTTTGAATTATTTGTTGCAATTAATTTGAATTCTTTTTGAATTCACCTTGAATTCTTATTAATTTGTCCTGAATAACAAAAATCTTTCAAATTCTTTGGAATTATCTTGAATTTTTTTAATTCGTTTGAATTCTTCTAAATTCACTAAATTCAATTCAATCCAATTGATTTTTTTAGTTTTCATTTTAATCGTCTTGTAGTCTTTTGAACTCTCCTTGAATTTTTAGTAATTTCATCGTATCTTTATGAATTCCTTCACAAATTTTCCCGGTGATATTATTTATCTGAAGTTTGATAAAAACGGTGCAAACAATTGACAACTACAATTATCCGGCGACGGAGAATTTTTATCCCCCTCGTGATAAAAATTATCTGCAATCAGATAATTATAGTTTTCAATTGTTTGCAGCGTTTTGATCCAACTTCAGATAAGTAATATCTCTGGGATTTACTGTACTTGATTTTTTCTAAACTCAATTCAAACTTACTGAGTTAAATTAATTTTTTTAATATTTTTGTTTTTTTGTAATTCAATTGATTTTTTTTAATTCACCTTGAATTTTTACGAATTTCATCGAATTTTTCACATTTTCCTTAAATTCCTCTAAATTCACTCCGATTTTACTGAAATCAGTGGAATGTTGAAATTTTTTTTACAATTCATTTGAAGTCTTTTGAATTTAGGTTCAATTGTTTTGAAGTCTTATAAATCGAATTCTTCTGAATTCTTTTAAATTAAAAAAAAACATCAGTCACATATGTACTTTGTACTTTTTGAAGTAAATTAGGCTATCGCAGGCCTGAGAATAACAAAGTTAAATTTAAAACTGTTTCATTCCACTAAATAAAGATTCCACACATAATAAAAATGTTACAACATTAGAATTTTGCTCTTTAAATATTAATGGCCAAGGAAAATGAAAAATTAGTTAAAACAAACTTAAATTAATTTAAGATTGTAACATTAAAGATTGTTAATCCTTAAAATGCATTATTTTTAGTTGTAATATAATTACATTGAATTAAATTTTAACTGAGAATATAATTTGAATATATTAGTTTTTAGAATCTATAAGTTTTCATATAAAATTCTTTTCGAAATCAATTTGATGATAACATCATCATAAAATATAAATGAAAAGAGTGAATGAAAAAATATGGAAACGCCCACTAGGATTCGAAAAGCATTAATCCATTCCTTTATTCGAGCTCAAAATCTCCCCAGATGTATGTATAAATCATCAAAACTAGGGCTGCATTCAAATCCAAAAAAGCCTCAGGCATCGTGACGTAACGTATTAACTTCACCCTCTCTATTAAAATTCAGTCATCTCAGGGTTCATAAAGCATTGATGCCACTTTGCATTGGATAAGCGTGTCAATCGAATTTTAAGTATAGAGTGCGAAATCGATCAGCCTGTCAGTTCTTCAAAATTGAATTGAAATAGAAACGCCCTGAGAAATATAATCTTGTAAGCAGGGTGTCTGAAAAACTTGATTTTCAAAATTTTCAACAAAATAGTTCAATTTTCGACTAAGAAATATGACTTTTTTACAAAATAATTGAATTTTAGAAAGATGGTTTTTCAAGAAAATAGTTCAATTTTCAACAAAATATTTTAATTCTCGCCCAGAAAAGATGTCTTCCTAACGAAATAGTTAAATTTTCAACAAAGTAATTAAATTTTCGACAAAATAGTTGAATTTTAAACCGAAATGTTGAATTTCCAACTTACAAAGATGAATTTTCAAACTAATGGTCGCATTGTCAAACGAAAAAGATTAAACGTCAAACAAAAATAGTTGTATTTTGGACCAAATAGTTGAAATTTTTAGAAGACAGTTGAATTTTTAAAAAGGAAGATAAATTTTCAATCCAATTTGACCAATTTTCTGTTCAAGTATACGAATTTTCAAGAAGACAGTTGATTTTTCGAGCAAAGAATATTTCTTTTTAACAAAATATTTTAATTTTCAACAAAATAATTAAATTTTAAATAAAATAGTTCAACTGGTAAACAGATACTTAAACTTTCTATCTAAAAAGATGAATTTTAAACTAAATAGTTGCATTTTCAACAAAAAGATGAATTCCCCACGAAAAATGTAATAGTTGATATTTCAAAAAAAAAAAAAAAAAACTGTTCTTCATCAAAATAGTCAAATTTTTAACCAAGGAGATGAAATTTGAACTAAAATGAACCAAAAACGAATGTTCTGTAAAATAGTAGAATTTTCAACAGAAAAGCTCATTTTCAACCAAACAGTAACATTTTGAACCGAAAAAGACGAAATTTAAAACCAAGAAGATTAGTTTTCTATAAAAAAAAAATACGAATTTTCAATTTAAAAAGATAATTTTTCAACAAAATAGTTCAAGTTTCTAACACAGAGATGAATTTTCAACTAAAATTATGAATCGTCATCTAGAGTAATTAAATTTTTTGTCAAAGAAAATTAATTTTCAAACAAAAACTACGAATTTTAAACCAAAGAGCAGTTCAATTTTCAACCAGAAAGAATAATTTTTAACGAGTCATGTGAGAGTAAATATTTCGCCAAAAAATATTTTAATTTTAAATCAAAAACCGTTAAATTCAACCAAAAAAGACGAATTTTCAATCAAATAGTTAAATCCTCAACGAGAACAGTTCAATTTCAAATTTTTATCCAAAAAAAGATGAAATTTCTACTAAAACAGGTGAATTTTTAAACCAAAAAGACGAATTAAAGAAAAAGAAGTCGAATTCTCAATCAAGAAAGATTTCATTTGAATTTTCGACCCAAAAATATGAATTTTCAACCAAAAGTTAATTATCTGCCGAAATAAATGGATAACAAATAATACCATTTTTAACTAAAAATATAATCGTCAGAACGAAGCAACTGAAAAAAAAAACAAAAGAAACACAAGGTAAATAAATTACTGACAAGAATCGTTTTTAGCTGACCAATTTTTTATTTTTCCTTACCTTTTTTTAAATCAGTATTTAAAGACCAGAATCTTAATCTTGTAACATTTTAAACGTAGAATCTTTTACATTAGAATTAAAATTATTTTTTATTTATTTATTATTCTTGACAGTTATTTGAAGTGCCTCTTATACAAATTCCCTGAATTTTACAAGATTTGTTTAAAAATCCTTGAATTTTCTCTGAATTTCTCTGGCCAATAAAATTCCACGAGGTTTTCCGTGACCTGCGGCCATCCATCAATAATCGTGAAACGTGGTTATAATTTGAATATATTGTTAAAAAATATGTTAAAAGTAACATTTAACGATAAAACTCATTTATTTTCAGCATTTTATAGTAGCAAATAGAAACTATATTCATTTAAATAAAATAAAAAACAAGAAAATTGGCATCACGATTACTAGAACGTTTGCCTTAAGGCCATGTGACGAGTGGATCACGTGACCGCCTTCCTACCTTACAGACACTTTTTTTGTTTGTGAACTTATTTTTACACGAATAGCCACATCGAGTTGAAAATTTGGGATAATGAATAAGAAGCACTAAGAAACGCAGCTCTGGTCCTAAATTTTTATAA
>JAABKJ010009822.1:0-11113 GCA_011634705.1 Andricus grossulariae
CACTACTTTACCACCGAGCAATTCACGCCTACCCCGAAAGGGAAACGGCTTAATGATATAATAATAATAATATTAATATTTCGTATTTTATTCCTCATTAGTACTCCCGCTGGCAAGAGTCGGCAACAGCATCTGGCGATCCCTCAGCTGCATGAGGGCAATTTGGGTAGAGGGGGTAAAGCAAGCAGGTAAACGGCGATCAAATGAGCACTGCCCCAATTATCTTTATTTTACTCTGTATAAAAATAAATTTGGGTAGAGGGGGTAAAGCAAGCAGGTAAACGGCGATCAAATGAGCACTGCCCTAATTATCTTTATTTTACTCTGTATAAAAATAAATTCTATTAAATATGAGTTTCTGAAAGGTTGCACTACAGAACTAGATAATAAAAAAAATCAGATTTTTTTAGGGTCACGAAAAAACAATGTGTAAATTCGAAATCACTATTTAAAGATAAAGAAAGTCCACTCCAGAGCCAAAATGTTTTTAATTAGAGACCAAAAGTGTTTGCTTAGAAAAAAAAATCCAGCTTCGAGGAATTAGATATGGAAGTTGACAATCTCCAAGTTACACTGATCACAAATCGAAGAAGGCTCGGCTGCGGATTGTGATAAAAAACGTATTTTCAATTTAAATAAAAAAATTAAAACTTTCTTTCGAGATATTGAGTTCCTAAATACGAGTATTTCATCTACAAAATTTAACCAATGCCCAGTAAATTCTAGAATTTTTCGTTCAAAAGCTTACGAAAAGAAGGAAATTATTTATTTTCAGTAAACGATAATAATTATACTAAAATTTTAACTAAAATTTAAATGAAAATTTGGTTCATCACCTTATTAATAAATAAAAACTTCAACGAATCCTTTCAACAAAACGTGTTTCTTTAGTTTATTTATTTGCCTTCATCTCGCAAATAATTATTTTTACACTTATTGTTATTAATATTATTAAAAAAATGTTTTATGCCTTAAAAGGATCAACTAAAAATAAAGAGCAAGTATTACAAAATTATACTATTTCAAAATAAAATTCTTATATTTAAACAATTTTTAATTAAAACGTGCAGATTTTTTGTGTGGCTTTGAATTTGTGTCCTGCGAAATTTAAAAATTTTAAATAAATTATCTGATCAATCTAGCGGTTTTAAATCATAAGCGTTTAAATGGAATATTTTACTATATTGTGCGCCTTCAGGGTGGCGGCCACTTTAATCGGCGGAAAAAATTCCTGCTCATTTACCGGTTCGCAAAAACTTTTCCCTGTCACTGAAATTCAAAAGTGCAAACTGTTAAAGCTGAATATTTTTTCATTTGAAGCAATCCAAACTAAACTGCAAGTTGAAGCAGTGAAAATTAAACTCTTCTGAATTTTTAGCTTTCCATTTTAAAGCTTAAAAAAATTTTAATTTAAAAATTTGTAATTTAATTATTAATTATTAATATAATCTTGTAGAAGTAATACCCTTAATAACATTTTTCATAAATAATGAATGAAAAATGTAAAAACAGTTAACTTATTATGCATCTCAACTAAAAACTGAAAAAAAACTTTTTTTGCTGAAAATAGCCAAAAAAATGGATTCTTTTGAAGCATCATAACTCTTGAACTATGAAGGCTAGAAGTTTATTTTTTGTTTGAATTCACGCATAATTTTCTGCACTACAACTTCTTTTCTAGCATTGCCTAAGTAGCTATATCTACAAATGAAGTATTTTGAAAAAACTGAACACAAGTGATTTACTCTGAAAAATACGTCAAAAGTGATCAACTTTGGGAGGGCATAACTTATGACTTATTGGGGCTAGGTCATTGATTTTTTTTTTCAAAATTACTTGAAATCGCGTCTACTCTAATTAAAATCCAGAACATTTTTGCGTAAAATTAACTGGTTTTAAAGTATAGGTACAAACATCCGCAATGGGGTTTTAACCTCTTTTTTGAAAAAAATCGGGGTTCTTTGAGAAGTCATAAATCCGCGCTTATTACAGATAGAAGGTTCTAGTTTAATTTTGCTGTGAAAAATGTTTCTCTAAAATGCAATTAGTTGAGTTAGTCGACGCAATCACGATTTTTGGAACTTTTTTCAAAAATATTTCCAAATACGCGCTTTACCTACTCAATACGGTGAAATGACATTTTTTCGTACAGATGCCTGGACTAATTACAGATTTCACAGCACAAAGTATGCTTTGAAAATAGGTAGAATATTTTAATTTTTCACTAAAATAGAGGAACACATTCTTTTGAATAAAATGATTATATGAGTACTATATTGAATTTAATATGAAATTCTTTAAATTTTTAGATTTCAAGTCAAAATATATTGTATTTTCAACAAAATAGTTGAATTTTTACCCGAATCAGATGAATTTCTAACAAAGAAGTTGAGGTTTGAAGTTGAAAAGTTGAATAGTTATGACATAATAAATGAATTTTTATCAAAATATTTGAATTTCTAACCAAATAGTTAAATTTTTAACCAAATGGTGGTATTGCCAAGCAAAAAAAATGGAACCTAAACCAAAAAAATTTGCTCTTTCAACCAAATAGTTGGATTTCAAAACCAAAAGGACGAATTTTCTCAGAATACAGTTGAATTATCAACCTGAAACGGTACATTTTCAACAAAAATGTAATTTTCAACCAAATATCTGAATTTTAAAGAAGAAATTCATTTCCAACAAACCAGTTGCATTTGCAACTAAATAGTTGACCTTTCAATAAAAATAAAGTTAATTTTTAATGAGGAAAAAAGAACATACAAACAAAAATGATGTCTTTTCGACCATAAAAGATGAAATTTCTATCAAATGGTCGAATTTTCAAACAAAAAAGATTAAAATTCAATCACAAATAATAGCATTTTGGGCCAAATAGTTCAAATTTCCAACAGAAAGGAGGAATTTTTCAGAGTACAGCTGATGAATCAACCTGAATATCTGAATGTTCAACAAAAAATATCATTTTCAACCACAAAAGATGAATTGTCAAGCAAATAGTTAAATTTTTAACGAAAAAATGTATTCTCTATTAAGCAGTTGGATTTATAGGCAAATAGTTTAATTTTCGATTTAAAAAAAATAGGAATTTTTAACAAGATAGTTGAATATAAAATCAAATAGTTGAATTTTCAGGTCAAAAAGACAAACTGTTTAGAAGACCGTTTAATTATTGATCTGGAAAGGTAAATTTTAAACCAAAAATATAATTTTGAAGCAATAAAGATGAATTTTCAACCAAATACTAAAATTGAAAAAATTATAATATTAATTTTACACTAAACAGTTGCATTCACAACCAAATAGTTGAACTTTCAATAAAAATAGAGAAATTTTCAACAAAATATTGGAATTTTTAATCAAATACTTGAACTTTCGAGCCAGAAAGATGAACATTTTAGAAAACAGTTGAACTTTTCAGAAGAATTTTAAAAGAAAAAATTAATTTTCAACCAACAAAGATGCACTTTTAAACAAAAAGACGAATTTTTAGAAGACAGTTAAATTATCGGCCTGAAAAGGTGAATTTGATATAAAAAAAATAATTTTCAACCATGAAAGATGAATTTTTAAACAATTAGTTTTGTCAATAAAAAAATTAATTTTCCTCCAAGCGGTTTCATGTACAACCATATGGTTCAATTTCCAACCTAAATGGATGACTTGTAAACAAAATAGTTGTATTTTCAACAAAGAAATTACATTTTGAATAAAATAGTTCAATTTTTAACCAACAATAGCTCGATTTTTTTCGTTCTATTAATTCAGTTCGCATTTAAGCGAATAAACGAGAAAAAGGTGAAGTTTCTTGAAAACAAAGGAAAAAAGGAATTGAAAAAAAAGGGAACACATATTAGCTTTTCTTACAGAATAAATATTTTTACTTTTTTTTATAGATTTAAAAAAATTCTCGGTTCAGTGGCCAATCCTCTCAGCGCTTGAAATTGAACAATTTTGCATTTTAACGTTTAAAATTAACCAAATTTTTACTAAAAGTTTGGAATTTAAATAAAATAATACTTTTTGAAATTAGCTTTTACTGATAAAATTGAAAAAGCATAAAAAATTGAATATAATGACTTAAGGAAAGTGAAGTTTCAAGGTCACAGAATTGTTTGAATAAGGTTTTCGATACTTTTTTAAATATTTTTTTTCTCAGAAGTGACGTTTTCAAACTTTTTTTTATGTACTCAAATTTTTAGAATCTTACGCATTATTTCAAAAATATATTGTCTAAAATGCATGCAACAGCCCCATTAGACAATATTGACGTAATAACCTTTGCATACTAATTATTATTTTCTTAAATTCAAATTTCACTATGTGGTAACATCTAGCATATGTGACATTGAACAAAGGAGCCAGCCTTAGAAACGATAAATTGATTTTCCGGTTTTTATTTATTCTGAATAATAAAGATTTCCTCTATCGAATGACAAAATCCCCATTGCTCTCGATGCGCGCGATTAGAACGATTTTTCTTATAGTTTTTTTATGCATTTTTCAATTTTGTTTTATTAGTCGTAATAAAACATGAAAATAACACATAATGTGATTATTATTCATTGCTATCGTTCATTTTTTATCCTAATTGTTTTAGTTCGAGAGCCCCTTTGCTGCCTGTTCGTCTTCATTTCACTTTGATCCGCTTTTTTCCGTAAACTAATTTTCAATCCTAAGGTTAGTTTCTTCGTTCCACGTCTCATATATAATTGAATGCATCCAATAAATATTTTTCCGTGAGACAGTTATTGTCTTCCAAAAAGAAAAATTTTTCAAAATGTCGTGACGAGCACATAAAATTGTGCTTCGCTACTGAAAAATGAAGTATCTCCATAATAAGCTCCACGCTTCTGTAAGATGTTTGGCATTGCATCTCTACATTTCGACAACGATAAAAACAGTCTCTTGAAATGATCTGCGATGCAGCCAATTTTTAAAGTACACTTGAGTAGCGTCTGCAAGACGCCATGGTTTGCGTCCAAAAAGTCAATTTAAATTATTTGCCAACTGGGCTTGGCGTTGTGAGAAGGAGAGCAAAGGATATGTCAGACGAGACGGTGTTTTAAGGAAAGAGAAGGATAATAATGCAGGGACCTAGACACGCCAACTTGCGTGAGTTTCCATTATAATTAAGTACACGAAGTACTGTGTGCTTGAAAGAGTTAATTAAATCCACTTGATTAATTAGGTTATATTTGTCAGACTTCTCATCGATTCGACTCTTCTTTCCTGCTGGGAAAGGAATCTAGGGTCCCAAAGGCTAATGAAGTTTCACTAATGTTCAATATTCAGTACTAGTAGCAAATTCACACGGAAAATTTTTCGATTAAATAAAAAAAACATCGGCACGAATACGAAGGATACAATATTTTCATGATCCAAGAAAATTTGTTTTGTCTCAAGAACATGTACTTGAACAAGGAAAATCAGGTTTCGAAAATCTTTCTTGAGACGAGAAAAATTTTTCTAGATTAAGAAAATATTGTATCGTCCGTATTCATATCGATATTTTCTTACTTCAATAATAGGGTTACTATAGAATACAAATTTCGAAATTCTCTAACTTTCCCTGACTTCTCCCTTGACAATTTTTCATTTTCACTAATAGTTATAAATGTTTCCTTCAGGTTGAATTTTCAAACAAAGAAATTAATGTTCAACCAAAAAGATGAATTTTCAGCCAAAAAGAATGAATTTTCAGCTAATAGGATTAACATTCTACCAAAATATATAGATTTTCAACAAAATACATTAATTTTCTACTACAAAAGACAAATATTCCACAAAATAGTTTAATCTTTGACCAAATTAATTAATTTTCAAGAATAATGATGAATATTTAATAAAAAAGAATTTTGAACCAAATATTTGCATTTTATCCAAAATACAAAAATCAATTTTCAACCATAAAGATTAATTTTCTCAAAAAAAAAAGATAAATTTTCAACAGAATACATAATTTCCAACAAAAAAATATAAATTTTCAACTCAAAATGGAATAGTTATATTTTCAGTTAAAAAACTTAATTTTCAACAACATCAAAAATTTTCAACAGAATAGTTAAATCTTCAACCAATGAAATTAATTTAGAACAATAAAGAATAATTTTTAACCAAAAAACGACAAACTCTCAACAAAATACATGAATTTTCAACTAAAAAAGATAAATTTTCATCCCAAAATGGAGTAGTTATATTTAGTCTGGAAAATTAATTTTTAACTATAAAAAAGATTTTCAACAAAATAATTAAATTTTTAACCCAATAAATGAATTGTCAACCAAAAAGATGAATTCTTCATCAAGAAAATGAATTTTCTAGATGAATTCTTCATCAAGAAAATGAATTTTCTACCACCAAAAACGAATTTTTAACAAAATAGTTAAATCTTTAATCAATTAAATGAATTTTCAACCAAGAAGATTAATTTTCTAGAAAAAATACGAATTTTTAAGTAAAAAGTAAAATTTTCGACCCAAAAGAAAAAACTTTTAACCATAAAGTTTAATCTTCTACAAAAAAGAAGAATTTTTAACAAAATACGTAATTTTCAACTAAAACGATCAACTTTCAAGCAAAAATGGAATAATTAAATTTTTAACTAAAAAATAAATTTTTTACCGATTAAAAACGAATTTTCAACAAAATAGTGACATTTTTAACCAAAGAAATGAATTCTCAGCCAAAACCCTGAATTTTTCATCAAGAAGCTGAATGTCCAACAAAAAAAGATGAATGTTCAAGAAAGTAGTTAAAACCTTATCCAAAGAAATGAATTTTTGTCTATATAGACAAAAATTCACCATAATATTATGGTGAACCTTCAATAAAAAAAATGTTGAACCAAATAATTGAACTTTCGTTCAAAAAGATAAATTTGTAACCATAAAATTAATTTTCTAACCAAAAAGAAAGTTTTTCAACAAATTAAATTAATTAAAAAAAAGACATGAATGTTCAACAAAATAGTTATTTTTTTACCCAAAATGGAATCCTTAGATTTTCAGTTTGAAACAAAAATAATAATTTTTAACAAAAAGAAACGTATTTTCAACAAAATAGTGCAATTTTCAACCAAAGTCATAAATTCTCAACCAAAAACTTGAATTTTTTACCAAGAAGATGATTGCTTCACGACAAAAGAAGAATTTCTAACAAAATAGTTATATTTTTAAACAAAGAAATGAATTTTGAACTTGAATGATGAATCTTCACAACAAAAATTAATTTCAAACCAATTAGTTGATTGTTCGACTAAAAAAACGAATTTTCAACAAGATACTTAAATCTTAAACTAAAAGAAAAAGTTTTTTGAATTGAAATGATGAATCAGCAGCCAGAAGAATTAATTTTTAAACCAAGGAGACAAATTTTCAACGAAGAAAGATGTTCCAGTTGGTGAAAAAAAATTTACCCATAATGTGGAATTTTCATGCCACAAAGACAAATTTTCTACAAAACAGTTTAAATGTTGTTTTAACGTGTTCAAGTATCTAAACCAATATAGATATGTAATTTTTTCTTCTTAATTCTGATAGATCTTTTTAATCTTTTTCAAAATCCGACAGAAAATTAAAAAGAAAATGGAGAAAACGGCGGCATTTTTTTTTTTTTAATTCACACCCAATTTTCTCGAAAAGGTCATCGTTTTATTTTTTCTTGATTTTTTTTCAAGTTGTTAGTAATATGGTGCATATAAACGATCTTGTGCGCACATCTTTGAGAAGAGAAAATTGGATTTTTTTACGAAAGGGGTCACTTCGCATTTTTGTGCAATCAAAGCGAAATGGCTTAATGATATATACATGACGAAATACGAAAAATTTAGAAAAGCAAAGTTGTTCAACTTGAAAACTTCTAGAAAATTCTCTGAGCACTTTTATCTATCTTCAATGTTTTTTTAGTTTTGGCTAAAATATGAATAAAATTGGCTATAATTGTATTTTTATTGAAACAATAACATTTTCTAAAACATTTAAAAGAATGTTATGTGAATCAAAATTAAAAGTTAAAAAAAAAAGGTTTTTTATAAATGATGCTTTATGTACTTATTTTTGTAGTATCAAGTGACATTCAGTGATTGGATTGATTTTTCCATTAAAAAATGTGACTTCTCTCAAAAAAATCACGTACTGAATTGTTCTTAAATTAGGATCTTAAAAATAAGTTGTTAAAAATAATTAATTTTCAAAATTTGACATCTCGATTAAAAATCGATTTATCTGAAATCAATTTGATCGCCTATTTTTAATACTTTCCAAATATTTATATTAGAATATTATAGAAAATATTCTTCTGGAATAGAGAATATTTTGGTAGGAATGATTTAACCCCTTTTATTTTAAGTTTCGATGGTTTTATAATAAACTTCAGTGCAGATGGAAGATGTACTTAAAATTTAGTCACATTATTTAAAAAAATGCTGATATAGTCCTGACTC
Organism: Andricus grossulariae; assembly: GCA_011634705.1. Taxonomy (NCBI): domain Eukaryota; kingdom Metazoa; phylum Arthropoda; class Insecta; order Hymenoptera; family Cynipidae; genus Andricus; species Andricus grossulariae. Next base: position 8,447 of record JAABKJ010009822.1, read on the forward strand.
TAGTCCTTCGTAGGAGAAAAGAAAAGTTCGTCGAAGCTAAGCTGAAGGACATCCTCTTCAAGTTTATTGTAGAAGAATTCATTTTTAGCTCGAAAGCTAAGTTTCAAGCGGTTCAGATAAGAAAGGGAGCATCAAGTACACAGTCCCTTAAGAAAGAATTTAAAAAATCAATTAAATATAACTATAAATATATTGAATTCCATAATAATTTAATAATTTAATTAAGTAAAGATTATTTGTAAAATCTGGCTTTTAATAGAATTCAGACACAATTTTTTTATATAATTCTCAGAAAGAAAATGTTGCTTCTAGGTATTAATCTCAAGAAATAAAATGTCATATTCAATTTTCGTTCCATTTCATTTATTTTTTTTTTCATTTCAATTTAATGAAATAAATATGAGCGTAGCTAAAAGATTAGCTTGATTATTTTCATCAGGTGACACTACCGAACTTATTTTTTTAATTCAGAAAAATGCCCACTCCTAACCGAGGTTTTGAGCTTGATTCTTTTTAAAATTGCTGCGTCCTAGTTCTGCGTATATTTCCGATGGCATTTAGTATGCAATAAAACTATACCCATAAAAAAATGCATGCGTACTAAAAACTGTTTCTTAATCTATTTTAAAATTATTAAAAAGTTTCAGAAATCTTTTTGTTATTTTTACATATACGGTTTCGATATTTGAGGTTTCAATCATATAAAAACTCTATGAACCTGAATGAGAAAAATCCGAATCTCTACAAAATTCGTGAGTTTGATCATTTTTTAAATTGCTGCATCGGAGTTCTGTGCATCTTTGTGATAAAGTTGAGTCTAAAATAAAACTATATACCTCTAAAAAATGGATGCATACTAAAAAATGTTTCTTGATCTCTTCTGGTGAATTCTCTTTTGTTAAAGCTCCTTCGGCTTGATTGAATACATTCTCATCACGTGTCTCGTGATAAAAAAAAGGTTAAGAGGAAATTTTCAGATCTAATTCAAAAACAATTTTCTTATGAAACATTTTATTGTACCTCGTGTCTTTTTTCCAGAAATTAAATAAATTTATTTGTAATATCATCTTTCACGATTAAACTAAAAACTACGTGTCGCATAAAAAATGATTAATAACAAATTTGTAGATATTTTCAGATGAACAATTTTTGTCTTTTCATTTTTATAAATTTATAAATTATTGTTTGTATCTTGCATAGTTTAGACGAAAAATGGAATTGTTTTATTATCATTCTTCCCGCATTAAACGAAAAATATGTGACTTATCAAAAAATGGTCTATGAAAAATTTGTTCACCTTTTTAATATGAACAATTTTTCTTTCTGATGCTTCTTCATATCTCGTAGAGTTTTGGTGGAAAATGGAAAGTTTTATTTTTTTTCAAACATTTTTGATGGATGAAACCAGAACCATTAGTCAAAAATGGTTGGCCAACGAAATCGTTTTTTCTGTGCCAAAGCCCAATTCAATCTGATCAGTCTTTCGAGAGTTATCGTGCCTACAGTCTACAGACTCCTTCTTAAAAATAGTTTTTTCTGACTCAGGGCGTCTCAAAAAGTGGAGATTTGTTGAAAACCGACTCAGTCATATTTTACATAAAACCAATACCTTCTCATTAAGATGAGAATGTGAAAAGATTGAATTTTAACCAAAAACGGTTGAATTTTGAAGCCAGAAAGACGAATTTTTTCGAAGACAGTTGAATTTTCTATTCTAAAGGACGAATTTTTTATCCAAAATGACACATTTTCGACAAATGAGTTGAATTTTTGACGAAAAAAAGATTAATTTTTGACCAAAAAATGATCGATTTTTAACAAAATAGTCGAATTCTAAACCCCAAAAGATAAATTTTCAACAAAGTAGTTAAATTTTTAGGTCAAAAAGATAAATTTTCTTACAAAACAGTTGAATTTTCAACCTGATGATACGAATTTTCAACAAAAGAGTTATTTTTTAAGAAAAGAGTCAACTCTAACCAAATAGTCTAATTTTAAACTGAAAACGATAATTTGCCAACAAAAAATTAAATAGATTAATTTTTAGTTCAACAAATTGAGTTTTAATCTAAAAAAAGAAATTGTCAACAAAATAGTTAAATTTTAAACCAAAGAGATACATTTTACATTAATGAAATGAATTTTCAACAAAGTAATTAAATTTTCAACCAATTATTAAAATTTTCGATCAACAAGATTAATTTTCTACAAAAAAGACGAACTTACACCACAACACATACATTTTCAACTAAAAACAATCAATTTTAAACCAATAATGGTATAGTTCAATTTTGAATTTGAAAAAAATTGATTTTCAACCAAAAAGGAACAACTTTTCTACAAAATAGTTGAATCCTCAACCAATAAAATTAATGTTTAACAAATTAGTTCAACGTTAAACTAAACAGTTGAATTTTCAACCAAAGAAGATGATTTCTAAATGAAAAATTTAATAGTTGAATTTACAACTAATAGCTATGAATTATTTGATGTTATAGTTTTGTTGACCAGTGAATAATTTAAATGATATGATGGTAATGTTTTTTGTCTACGTAGTCGATAATCAATATTTTGTGAATATTGATTATTATTTTTTTACATTCTCATCTCAATGAGAAGGTATTGGTTTTATGTGAAAAATGACTTTTGCGGATTCAATCAAATGTC
>JAABKJ010009823.1:0-11113 GCA_011634705.1 Andricus grossulariae
TTCTTTGAGGATTATCTCGTTTCGGACTTTGTCCATCAGTGTTTTCCCGCACATTATGCGCAGAGGTTTCATGCCAAATATTGTAAAATTGCAAAGATTTTAGGATTTCTAATTTAAAGCTGCCAAACTGAAAGGATTGAATCAATTTAAAACTAAAAGTCCCAATATTTAAAACATATCTAAGTAAATTTTTGAAAATTATTATTTCCGAAAGCTTAAAGTTAATGAATATCAGGAATTTAATTTAAATTTTTCTTTATAAAATAAAGTCTATTTAAAAATGATGCAACGACCCTCTTGCATTCCAGAAATAAATTCGCAAAAATGCCTCGAGTTTATTAGTAGGAAGCTGCGGAAAGGCAAAGTAGGCAGTAACCACTATCCGAAAATACCAGCATGCTTCGTCACGCTCACAGTATTTGCAAAGACCACAAAAAAAATCTCCAAATCGCGAGTGCACGGTGCCGATCATACCTACTGGAAAGATCCGAAAATAGTCATGAAAAGCTGCAAGCCACCATACATAAATGAAAAAGAAAATTACCAAAATATACTCTGATGGATAACCACCCGCAAAGGGATTCTAAATAAACATCGACTCACGACAAAACTTTACACATCTTAAAAGTTATCATCTTACCCATAATATATAATGAAATATTTTAATATTAAAAACTGATATTACAGGGTGCCTACTCAAATGCTGGCGAAAAATTCCCTACCTATACCAGTTTTTTCCAGGTATAATTTTTCATTCAAGCATTTTGCATTTTTTAAAGCACTCGAATCGGAATATATATACCAGTTTATTTTAAATAATGTTTTTTTACAGTCCTTGTAAAATTCAATAACTGTTTTTTTCATTTCTGAAAGTAACTTTATAAAAGGGCAAGTAATTTTTTAATGGTACAAGTTTCTATGGATTTGATTACTATTTTTAATTTAGAATGCTTTGACTAAAAACATAATTAATCATTTCTGAAATTTATTCACAAAATAGTTGCATTTTCAACCAAAAAGGATGACCTTTTAACAAAATTGTTAAATTTTCACTAACTTGTTACGAGTTGTCTACTGTTCAAATTATGTTGGGTTACTCGGTTGAAAATAGTAACAATGAAAAATATTAATTATTTAAGAAAAAGATATCTGCAATGCATGGTATATAAAGTTTGTTTACGATAATTATAAAATTGACAGGTTAGCTAATAGAGTAATCTTTTTTAAATTTTCAATTCCTAATCCCTTTTCCAAGTCCAAATTATAATTCTTTTCGAAAATTCCCTCTTCCAATTGAGACTTACAATATTCTTCTGAAAAGTTCCAGTTCCAACTCAAAATTATAATTCTTTTAAAAAGTCCCTATTCAAATCCATATTTATAATTCCTTTCCAAAATTCCCTGTTCAAACTGAGAGTTATAATTCTTCTAGGTAAATTCCACTTCCAATTCAGAATTGGTTAAAATTCGAAAACTTCTTGTTCCAACTCAGAATTTATTTAAATTTGAAAATTCGCTTTTGCAAATAAAAATTATAATTCTTTTGAAAAATCCCTATTTAAATCCAGAATTATAATTCTTTTCGAAAATCCCCGTTTTAAATCAGCATTACAATTCTTTTGAAAAATTCCCTGTTTCAATCCACAATTTTAATTCTTTTCAAAAATTCCCCGCTTCAACTCAGAATTAGAATTCTTTTGAAAAATTCCCTGCTCCAATTCAGAAATTTAATTCTTTGCGGAAGTTGCCTGAAATATATTTTTAATCAATCCAAAAAAATTCCCAGTAATGCTGTTATATTCTTGAAATTCCTTCGGAAACTTTTGAAATATTCGAAAATTTTTGAAAAACTGTGTGACCCCATGAAATCCGTTGAATTCCTATGAAATTCCTTCAAATATTTTAAAATCCGGTGATTTTTTAATAACTTTAGGTTATGTTAGTGTTTTTCGTCGGAAATTTGTATTTTTGAAAAAAATATAGTAGTTTGATAGTATAAATATTGCACAAAAATATTGTATATTAATTCTCTAGTTATACGAAATAAATTTTCATCATTTATCAAAAATAATTTCCTTGCTTGAAAAAAATATGATATCTCTACCAAACGATCTTTTGGTAGAAGTATCATCTTTTTTGGTTAGAAATGCAACTGTTAGGATGAAAATTAATCTATTCTGGTTGAGGATTCAACTATTTTGTTGAAAATTCTTATTTTTTGTTGAATTCAACTGTTTCTTTTCGAAGAAGAAAAATATTTTTGGTTGAAATATTACCTATGCCATTTTTCGTTCAAAATTCGTTTTTATTGAGAATTCAACTACCTGGCTGAAAGTTTAACTACTTTCTTAAAAATTCATGTTTTTTTGTTTAAAATTCAAGTTTTTTGTTAAAAATTCATCTCTTGGGTCGAAAATTGAACTATTTTGTTGCAAATTCATTTTTTTTCTTTAAAAACTAATTTTTTTAACAGAAAATTTAATGATTTTATTTTTGGTTGAAAAATGATCTTTTTAAGTAAAAAATTCAATTATTTGGTTGAAATTTCATTTATTTTGTTGAAAACTCATCTTTTTTGGTGGGAAATTCATTTTCATGGCTGTACATTCATTTCTTTTGTTTAGAATTCAACTATTTAGTTAAAAGACCTATCTTTTGTTGATATAATTCATCATTGTAGTTGAAAATTCATATCTGTGGTTGAAAATTCGTCTATTATATGTAGAAAATTATTCTTCTTAGTTAAAGAATCATTTTTCTTTTTTTGTTGAAAATTCAACTATTTCGTTGAATATTAATTTTTAACTGCAAATTCAACTATTCCAGTTTTGGTTAAAAAAGGTCTTTTTAAGTTGAAAATTCAACTAGGTGAAAATTCATGTATTTTGTTGAAAACTGGACTTATTAATAGGAAATTAATTTTCTTGGTTGTAAATTCATTTCTTTTGTTGACAATTCAACTATTGGGTTCAAAATTCTTATTTTTTGTTGATAATTCATCATTTTAGTTGAAAATTCATCTCTGTGGTTGAAAATTCGTATTTTTTAATTGAAAATTAATGTTTTTAACTGAAAGCTTAAGTATGCAATTTTTGGTTGGAAATTTATTCTTATCAGTTGAAAATTCATCTATTTGGTTGAAAATTCGTCTTTTATATTTAGAAAATAAATCTTCTTAGTGCAAAAATATATTTTTGTTGTTGTTGAAAATTCAACTATTTCGTTGAATATTCTTTTTTTTAATTGCAAATTTAACTATTCCATTTTTGGTTAAAAACTGATCTTTTTTCTTTTGTCATATATCTGTCTCTAATGAGCCGTTCTACAATGTTATTTGAAAACATATTTCTCTTATTTTAACTCTTTTTGTGCAATTATTTTGCGTGAATTGATTTTCTTGAGTATTGTTTTTTTTAATAGTTTTTTGAGGAACATAATTCTTTTTAAGCCTTCTTGTTTAATTTTTTTGCACAATTTGTTTTTTTAAAGTTTATGTTGGCTTAAAAAATGTACTTTCAAATATTAAACAGAGACATTAAGCCATAGACCCTTAGTCGTTCTCTAGCGTTCGGTTCTTTTACCGTTCTCAAAAGTTCGATTCTTGATCAACCAAAAAAGATATTTTTAAGTTTAAAATTCAACTATTTTGTTCAAAATTCATGTATTTTGTTGAAAAACCGCCTTATTGGTAGGAAATTAATTTTCTTGGTTGTAAATTAATCTGTTTTGTTGAGAATACAACTATTTGGTTAAGAATTTATAATTTTGGTTTAAGATTCATAACTTTAGTTGAAAATTCATCTCTATGGTTGAAAATTCCTTTTTTAGTTAAAAATTAATTTTTTGTATGTATGAAGTATGAACCAAGTATGAACCATGACATTTTTTGTTGAGAATTCATCTTTTTTTATTGAAAATTCAACTTATTGGCTGGAAGTTGAACTACTTTGATAAAAATCAATTTTCTTGGTTGAAGATTCATCATTTCAAATATCAAATTTCATAAATTATCAAAATTATATGTCATTTCTTTTCTATTTTTTTAGATGATAGATAATATGAGGTACAAAAATGTTGTATGAATAATTATTTTATGTCTTAATTTAAAAATTGCTCAACAGAAAAAAATGCGTGTTTCTTTTCTTGTTGTGAAAATAAATGAAAGAACATACGAGTACGATCGAAAAAATTCCCTGAATTTTTCCTGACCTTCCATGCCCAAAAAAATTCTCTAATATTTCCAGCTTTTCCAGGTGAGTAGACACCCTGCATTAAAAATTGTCTTGATGTCTAAATTGGCAAAATGTTCATTTTAGGAAAAGAAAAAAATGCAACGGAGTGAAAAAGGCATGATGATTCAACTTCTAAAAACTAGAATTTGCAAATCCTTGTCTTTGATCTTTAAGAATTTGTTGTTCAATTAAACCAAATCTGAATCAAATTGTTAATATTTTGAAATCAAAGCATGGTCACGAATGAGCGAAAACTTCGAGAGAGCTCTTCGAACTATCTGATCTTTTACTGTGCATGGGAGTTGTTATTTTAAACATCACTCCCCTGCTTTGATTCTCAAATAGATACGCTCTCCTGCTTGGTTTTATACTTTTATTGTGTGGAAACCTGGCAAATGGTTCAACAGACTTCTTTTCTCAGCCCTTTTTCTAAGAAACTTTGTTTTCTCTATAGAAATTACCCTGTTCACGACTCTCCCTCATTTATCAGAAACTGAAGACACGGAATGTCTCTCAGAAAACTCAGTTTTTATCTCCTCACTGTTTTTACTGGTGTATAGGGGAGCATTTCTAACTTCGGAAATAGGAATGTTAAAAATTTCTCTTCCAAAAATTAAAATAACTCTCCACGCGGGTTGGCCGGAAAACTTCATTTTTAAAATTCCCTGAATTTTTCCTGATTTTCCCCTGATCATTAATATTCAAAGATTTTATTCTAATCTTAATATTCTAATTAATATTCTGGTCTCGTAACATTTTTAACATGGAATCTTTTATAAACGGAATACAACAAGTTCACGTTAAAATTTCAAGATTTCAAATTTATTTATTTATTTCAACCAAAAAATATGACTCTTCTACCATAAAAAAAAAAACTTTTAATTTAAAAGTACGAGTTTTCGAACAAAAAAGATGAATTTGTAAGAAAATAGTTAAATTAAAAAAAAATAATAATTCCACAAAATAGCTGAATTTTCAACAAAAAAGATGCATTTTGTACCATAGAAGATGAATTTTCAATCCAAAAGGACGCATTTTCAACAAAACAGTTGAATTTTTGACCAAAAAAGATTACTTTCCAACAAAATACTTAAATTTCCAAACAAAAAAGATTCAACTTCAACCAAAAAGAGTTGCAGTTAAGTCGAATGCCTGAGAAAACAGTGGAATTTTAAATCTGAAAAAATCCATTTTCAACAAGAAAGTTAATGATAAACCAAGAAAGATGAGTTTTCTATCAAATAATTTAACTTTCAACAATAGCAGTAGTTGATATTTCAATAAAAAAATATAAAAATTTCAATAAAATAGTTAAATTTTCAACCATAGTCGAATTTTCAACAAAATAATAAAAATTTTAACAAAATAGTTTAATTTGTAACCAAATAGTTGCATTTTCAACCTACAGATATGAATTCTCAAAAAAATGTGATAGTTGATACTTCAATAAAAAAGATTAATTTTCTACCAAAAGAGATAAATTTTCAAACGAATTTTCTGTAAAACAGTTGAATTTTCAACCCTACAATATTAATTTTCAACAAAAATTTTAATTTTCAACGAAACAGTTGCAATTTTAACCAAAAAAGAGGCAATTTCAGAGAAAGAAGATTAGTTTTCTAACAGAAAAGACGAATTTTCAACTAAAAATGGAAATGTTACATTCTCAGTAAAAAAAAACTTATTTTATATAAAAAATGGATTTTAAACCAAAGAGATTAACTTTTATTTTTAATTTTAATTTTAAATAAAATACAGTTGGGTTTAACCAAGAAAGACGAATTGTCAACAAAATAGTTGAATCCTCAAGCAAAGAAGATCAATTTTCAACCAAACAGTTGCATTTTAATAACAAAAAAAAATTAATTTCTACTAAAGCAGATGAATTATAAAACAAAACAAAAAAAATTTTCAAATAAAAAGTTGAATTTTCAACCATAAGAAAGATTTGAGTTGAATTTTCATGACCAAAATATGAATTTTCGAGAAAAAGGTTGACTTTTTAACAAAATTGTTTTGAATTTTCAACCAAATAATTAAATTTTCTAACTAGAAATATAATCGTCAGAAAGGAAGCAACTGCAAAAAAATAGAAATACAAGAAAAATAAATTACTAACAAGAATATTATGTCAGGTTGGCCGCAAAACTTCACTTTCAAAATTCCCTAATTCTTCCCTGAACAAATTTTTCATATTTTTTGACTATTAGTTCATGATTATTGACACAATTTTCAAGAAAAATTTAAAAATTTCAAATTTATTATCCTCGGAAGTTATTTAAACCTGACTTTTGGAAGATTTTTTTCAAAATCCCTGACTTTTCCCTGACCAATAAAATTCCCTGACTCTACTGAATTTCTAGATTTTCCCTGACCTACGACCATTATGTTTCTAACTTTATATTTAGAAATTTGAAAACATAAAAAAACTATATTGAAATATATAAGCATGCACGGAAAAAAATGTGCAGTTTATAGTTTTGAAAAAGTATACAAATTTAAAATCAATTTTTGCTGTTATTCAAAATCTATAATTTTAACCTAAATTGTGAAATCAGTTATAAATTTTGAAACTCTCTAAAAAATATTTCTGTTCAATTAGTGTTATATTCAGACTTTCCACATTTGTATTTCAGCTACATATTATCTTTGTTTTAGTGATATAAAAATGTGATTCATTAATATTAACAGTCAAAATAAATTATGCTGCAAATCCCTATTTTAAAGTTTTTGCGAATTATTATTGGTTCGATTTCAACGATATTTGTGGCCAGATCAAGGATAATAATATAGTTGGTTTAGCTACATATTTTCTTTCGTGTGGTTCTAAATTTTGTTTCGTTGACTCCCTATTTTTCGGTTTAAAAATAAAATTAGAACTACGAGAATACGAGTAAAATTTAAAAAACTACTCATTAGATAAATTAGAAATTTTGCGGTGGAATACTTTCTTCAAATTAATTTTTGAAAGTAGAAAGACTCCAGTTTCGATCTTCTTGACAGCATGAGTTTTTCATGTCAGTAAATATACACAGGGACAACCTGAAAAAGTACCCCTGTAGTTAAATCTTGTCAGCGTGATCGATTATAGGAACGTTATAAAAATGACTCAGCTGCTCTACATAAAAAAGATGTAGTTAACGGTTTCCAAAACAAATCTTCCTCTACGAAGACTGACAAGTAAAAAATAGGTTTACTTTTCGGGGAATAGTTTTAGTTGATAATACGAGTACATACGGTGTGAAAAGATTTAATATAATAATCAAAATGCGAGAAATAATAGATTATAGAGTTACTTTTTTTCTACGATCCAAAAAGTTACGTGGTTCCCAAAAAAATTTTATAGCACTACAATTAAAAATGAACATATGATTGATTGTAAAATCAAAAATTTTCTAAAGAGACAGTATACAAATTCAATACAGTATCTAAATTTTAAAGCGTCTAAATTCTATGTGCACAACATTCTAGTGTTTAAGATTTGAAAGAACGCAAATTTTATAGTTACCACATTTTTAAATATTTAAATTTCTAATGAGCGCGAATTTTATGACTAAATTTGTATTTTGTTTCAGGCACTGACAGCAGAAATAATCCGTGGCAGCGGAGAGCGCAACGGTAAGAACTGTTAAATACGAATAATTTTCATATTATCCAATAGTTTTACGAAAGAAAACATTTTTCTTCCACTAAAACTGCTATAATTTATTTCTAGTGCAATAGTGAATGATGAAACTTCATATATAGTATATATATATAGCTTCTAATAATTATTATGAACAAATTAGAAAAGAAAAGATACATTAGGCATTTTCTCGCAGAATTTTCGTTCCTTTTCCGCTAATCTGCCTAAAAATACAATATCGTAGATATGTAGGTACTTGACTGCAGAAAACTCTTCACAATCTACGAATGTCATTGCTATAACAATATTTTATAAACAAAAGTACATTCTGGAATTTTTACACATAACTTTTTTTCTTTTCTACTTGACATCAAAATATCTTAATAAAACTCGAAATTTGTATTCGCCCCTAATAATCTTCATTATTACAAACAAATTGGATAAACAAAAGCAAAAATTTGGAATTTTCGCTTAAAATGTGTTTTTTTTTTCTCATAAATCTGCCTTAAAATGCGAGATTGTATTTAGTTTGGAATTCTGGCACAGACATATCTTTTCTTTTACTTCGCATCAATATGTCTTAATGAAAATAGAAACTCTGAATGTTTATTGTCTATTGATAATCTTCATTTATCATAAGCAAACTGGATAAGCTAAAGAAAAATTTAGGCATTTCCGCGTGAATTCTCGTTCCTTATCCGCAAAACTGTCTCAGAATATCGGAGATGCTAATTGACTACAGAATATTTTAACAAATTTTATGAGCAAAAGCCCCAAAGGAACGTTTATTCGTAGAAATTTTTTTTATAAGTTCTGTCGAAAGAAAATTAAAGCTGATATTTAATCAATATCCGTAACTCATAATTAATTTTACAATTGTTATTAATAATTTATTTTGAAAAAACGCAAATGTAAATGTTTTTTACTTGAGTAAGTGCTTTTTTACTCTAAATGTTTTAATATTACCTCAGCATTGATATTATAAGAAAAAAGTTTAGGGAACATTTAACAATTGTTATTGTGAGCAAAAAATATTATAAAAAAATGGCATAAATGAACATATCTTGGCAAAAGATCATTTATTTCAAATTTGATGTACGCATGTTAGATCAAATTATCATGTTAGATCAATTATTATTATCACGTTGAAAGAAGCAGGTTCTTTTATCGCCCTTATTTATTATAATTATTATTAGTTATTCATTGTTTTATTGGAATTTTGTGTAATTAATGAGTGTTTAATGTAATTTTGGCAGCGTTAATATCATATAATATTTTTTGTAACGTAAAATCTTGATCAAAAAAATATTTTAACTAGCTTTCAAGACATTTTTAAGAAGATTTAATGGAAAAACGGATTTTTTTTCCACGAGAAAATGTTAATCTAAGTAGTTTAATCTTCAGTTCAATTTTACCTGTTTCGCGAATTATTTATTGTTTGTAATGATAATGATGATTGTTACAAAATGAAACAATTTGAAACTTTACTTTCATTTATAACTAATTATTTGAGTTTAGTTTTGGTTTAAATTTTACTTCAACTGATGCCAAAATGAAAATTTAGTGTTTACTTATAATTATAAATAATAAAATTTCAATAGTTTTCCCCCTAATATTGCCCTATTCCAGTTTCTTAATGAAGTCAGTATTGTTGCGATACTCTTTAATAGTGTCGTAATATCCGCGTAATTGTGTATGAATTCCCCCTCGGCTTGACCGGAAAATAGAATTTTTATTACAAATAATGTGCTGATGCCTGACATCTTAAAAATCTTTTTAATTTTTTAAAGAATTTAAAAAATTGTCCAGATTACCCGAACTAAAAGAGAAAATTATGTAAATTTGTTCCTAAGATACAACATTTTAAAGAAAATTGTCGTTAATTTTTGTATAAATCACCTAAACATTCAAGCAGTCCTAAGTTCGTAAATTTTTGTTTTCGCAAAGAACAAAAAATACATGCATCATATAATGCTTCCGAAAACAATATCTTTTAGCCCCAAATAATTCCGTGACATCACCAGGGTTAGACTGCCCAATTCAGGGTGGCGATTCGGCGGACGATTCCCGGTCTTTTCCCGTTTTTTCCCGGTCAAGTTTTCCAATTTTCCCGATCAACTAAAAGTAACATATTCATATTTACAGCAAAACGCAAACATTTATTTTAATTCATGACGTTCATTCTAAATATACTTTACCACAACAGAGCAAAGAATTACAAAATAAATAAATTTTTAAACAAATACTTAAATTTTCCACTGAAAAATATCATCTTGTAACAAAAAATGGAATAGTTAAGCTTTCAGTTGAAAAAATGAATTATCAACAACAACAAAAACGAATTTTCAACAAAAAAGTTCAATTTTCAACCTAACTAAGGAATTTTCAACTAAAATGATGAATCTTCAACCGGAATAGTGAATAGTTCAATTTAAAATCAAAAAGAAGAGCTTTCAACCAAAATAATGAATCTTCAAATGAAATAATTGAATTTTCAACCAAAAAAGATTAATTTTTACTAAAAAATGTAAATTGTCAACAAAAACATAAATAATTAAATTTTAAGTTAAAAAAATTATTGTTTAACCAAACAGATGAATTTTCAACTAAAACTGTGAAATATTTAATTGGAGTGAGTTAAATTTACACTTAAAAAAATTATTTTCCACAAAAAAAAACTAACTTTCAAGAAAATAGTTACATTTTCAAACAAAGTGATGAATTTTCAACTAAAATTGTAAATCTTTAACTAGAATAATTGAATTTTTGACCAAAATTAAGCCAAGAAGATTATTTTCTACAAAAAAATACGAATTTTCAATTTAAAAAAAAAATCATTTTTCAACCAAAAATTTAATAATAAGATTTTTAGTCAAAAAATGAATGTTCATGCAAAGAGATGCATTTTTATCCAAAATTATGGAATATTAAACTGGACTAATAGTTACATTTTCAGTTGAAAAAACAAAAATTCAACCAAAAAATAAAGAAATCTTCAACAAAATAGTTCAATTTTCGGCAACAAAAATTCCTTTTCATCCAAAGAAAAAACAAGTTTTCAATCAAATAGCTCATTTTTCAAACGAATAAATAAATTTTTAATTAAAATGATGAATCTTCAGCCAAAAAAATTAATTTTTAACAAAAGAGTTTAACTTGCAACCAAGTTATTTTATTTACAACCTAAAAGATGAATTTTCAACTAAAATTATCAATATTTAACTGGAATATTTGAATTTTTAACCGAAAAGAAGAA
>JAABKJ010009824.1:0-11113 GCA_011634705.1 Andricus grossulariae
TTCACAATTAGCCATAGAATACGAATAAAATATTACTTTTCAAATATCACCCCCATAAGTCTGTTTTATAGGGTCCCGAAAAAAACCCATAAGTGAAAAAATGGGTTTTGCGATTTTTTGGCGCTAATTATGATTTTTTAAAGGCTTTTTTAATGAAAATTGTTTCTGATACATGAAACACTACTTTATACTGATAATTAGATGTATAAATAAATTATTTAAACAATTTGTTATTGTTTTTAGCAATTTTATCTTAGAATGAAGATAGATAGTAGCGGTTTTTTTTTTAATTTTCCACTTTCTGTCCAATTTTCGATGAGAGAGAGGTAATAATTCATTAATGTTAACAAACATAATTGTTTAAACAATTTATTATTATTGTAAATAACATTCTCTTAGAATAATGCTAGAAAATTACAGTTTTATCTGAAATTTTCAACATTTTCTTCACTTTTCACTTGGAATGAGTTAAATAATTATTTAAAGTTAACAAAATTCTTTGTATAAACAATTTATTAATATTAATAATATTCAGTTTGAATAATGCAAGAAAGTTACGATTTTTTCTGAAATTTTTAACTATTTGTCTACTTTTCACTTGGAGTGAGTTAATAATTAATTTAATTCAGCAAAAATAATTATTTAAACAAATTATTATTGTTTAACTATCTTATTTAATAATACTAGATAGTTGCGATTTCTTCAGAAATTTTGAACTTTTTATCTACTTTTCACTTAATAAAGTACTCGTAATAAATAATGCAAGTTAACATAGTTTTAAAAAAAATGTATAATTGTTTATAACTATATTATATTAGAGTAATGCTAGAAAGTTGATTTTTTGTGAAATCTTTAGTTTTGCTTTGCCTTTTTAGTTATGAAAAAATAATTAATGAACCTTAATAAGAATCATTTTTTAAATAGTATTTTATTTTTCTAAGTGAATTATTTTTGCTCTTTTCCCTTATGTTTAAAAAAATTAATTTAAAAAAAAAGCTATCTTACAAAAGAGACAAAAACTAGAAATATATCCACGAAAAAAATATTGTTTAAAATATTTTTCTCTAATGTTTATTTATCATTTGTTTATCACTAAAAAGGCAAAGCAAAGTTAATAATTTCAGAATAAACCGCAACTTCCTAGAACTTATCTAAGAGAAGATAGTTATAAACAATAATAAATTGTTTAAAAAACTATTTTTATTAACTTGCATTAATTATTATCTCACTAAGTGAAAAGTGGGCAAAAAGTTGAAAATTTCAGAACAAAACAATTATTTTATTTTGTTTTTTATTATCTTATTTTATTATTTATTGAACAATTATTTTTGCTCAACTTAAATAATTATTAAGTCACTCCAAGTGAAAAATAGACAAATAGTTAAAAATTTCAGAAAAAATTGTAACTTTCTATTATTAAGCAAAGAGGATATTATCAACAATAATAATAAATTGTTTAAACAATTATTTTCGTTAGTTTGAAATAATTTTTACGTCACTCTAAGTGGAAAAAAATAAAAAAGTTTAAAAATTCAGAAAAAAACCGCAACTATATAGTATTAATATAGTATAAGATATTTATAGACAATAATAATTCATTCAAACAATTATTTTTGATAAATTAAATTAAATAATTACTCAGTACAAAAGAAAAGTAAACAAAAAGTTGAAAATTTCACAAAAAACCGCAATTTCTAGCATTAATCAAAGATAATATTATTAACAATAATAATAAATTGTTTAGAGAATTTTTTATTCAATATGATTTTTTTATTTAAATGAAAATGTTAAATAAACAATTAAATTACTTGAAATCTCTTTAAAAATATTATAATGATCGGAAGTCCTTTAAAATTCCGTTAAATCTTTTGAAATCTCCTAAAATCCTTGGAAATCCTGTGAAATTATTGAAATCTCTTTATGTCTCTTAAAATCTTTTGAAAATTTATAATAAATAATAAAACAATAATAATAATAAATAAAAAGTGGAACATTTTTGCAAAAACCGCGACTTTATCTCAATTCTAATATATAATTACTAAAAAAATAATAAATTGTTTAAACAATTTATCTAAATATATAATTATCAGTATAAATTAGTTTTTCATTTATCGAAAACAATTTACATTTGAAAAATCTAAAAAAAAATCATAATTATATCAATTTAAATTGCTTGAAATCTCTTAAAATATTTTATAATGTTCGGAAAATCTTTAAAATTTCGTTAAATCTTTTGAAATCGTGTGAAATCTCTTTATGTCTCTTAAAATCCTGTGAAAATTTATAATTAATAGTGAAATAATAATAATAAATAAAAAGTGGAACATTTTTGAAAAAACCGCGACTTTATCTCAATTCTAATATAAAATTACTAAAAAAATAATAAATTGTTTAAACAATTTATGTAAACATATAATTCTCAGTATAAATTAGTGTTTCATGTATCAGAAACAATTTGCATGAAAAAAACCGCAAAAAATAATAATTAACGCCAAAAACTGGCAAAACCCATTTTTTCTTTTATGGGGTTTTTTCGGGACCCTATAAAACAAACACATGGGTGTGAAATTTTAAAAGTAATATTTTATTCGTATTCTATGGCTAATTTTGAAGAGAAATATTGAGTTTTAACTCGATTCAGATAATATTGAGGATTCTGAATAAAATTTACAAAAATATTATTTTTTTTCTCATGGGAAATACGTGTTTAACTTCATAAATATCATAAAAAAAAGTGGATTAATTTTTGCGTGGATTTGAACAAATTTCTGGGCGTTATTCATGAAAATTGGAGAGAAAAATTTGCCAATGCATTTTTGGACCACCCTTAATATCCACTAACATTTTGAGAGTTTCCCGTTTGCTGAAAACTATCTTTCCAGATAAAATTGAAACAAATAATAAGTAATTGTTTAATTTTTAGAAGAGAGGAGGCTCCAAGAAGCGGAAAATTCGAGCGATCCGGCTGGATATTTGAAAAATAGTTCCAATAGTCATCCCAACAAATCGAGCAATCGTCATGGCAAAAGAAGATGGCGCAAGACAATGTCTTGTATAAACGTTCGAAAATTTCCATCATGCAAGACATCGTGATTTATCTCCTGTTGAAATTTTTGTTTCGTTTTACGTGTTTCGTTGACTGTGCCAGGCAATTATTTTCTCTTCACTGGCACTTGACAGTACTGGAGATTGTCGTACAACTTTTGAGCTACCTTACTGTTCAAGAGTATTGAATATAAACGTTTGTGATATTAATATAAAGTAGATGTAGCAGATGATACTCTATGAATGCAGGCTTGGGCGAAAATCCCTTGCCAAGTAGTTAAATAATATGACACTGTCTTTCACGTGCCATTTATAAAGAAAATTATGGATCATAGCGACGCCTCTTTGTTACAATAATTTTTAGAATTCGTTTTTATATACCCTGATGACTCTATGATTAAATCCGAGCTTGTCCAAGGTAGTTTTATCCCTCAATTTTTCAATTATTATAATACAACACAGGAAAATTTCTGTTGCTCTATCTTTTATCGAATTTTTATAGAGTTTATAATTTTTCTTCATCTTTGTCTGCACGGCATTTTTTGGTTGACTCGATTTTTGACAACGAAAATATAACTGGGATGGTGAGATTAGTTGTGGGACTGAGAATTTGTCCTGCTGATGATGATGCGAAAATTTATAGATGTAAATCATGTTTCTAGAGACTTAAAGTCCGCTATTTTATTGAAACGATGGGTGCAAAGAAATCACAAACGATGCAATCGTGAGAATTTAAAAATTGCGCTCCGCTGATCATTTATTAGACAGTATTAAGAAATGACGAGAAAATTGTTACAAAATAATCGTGCAATGATATATCAAATTTGTCAAGTTTGACTGCATGTTCAAAAATTCAACCAAATGGCTCAAATTCTTGGACAAAATTTATTATAACCTGATGCTATGTCAGCTTTTTAAAGAATGAAAACTGCCATGAAAGAAAGGTGTAGCTACTTAGCAAAATAATATTGTTCTTTTAAAGTCTAATCTATATTATAGTCAAGAGTTATTTGTTAACAACGCGACACTGTGCCATGTAACTTAATAGTCCGATCGAAAGAAAATGGGAAAATCGCGTCAAGTATGTTACCTAACAATCAGTCTACAATGACAAACCTGCTGCGAGTAACTTTTAATCAGTTTTTAAAATTTAACTTTTGCCATTTTTTTTTGCAAGCGTTAATTTTTTTTTAAATTTAATGTTTTAATATCAAAATTAGTGAAAAAAAGGGTTCCTCTTACATTCTTCTACCATTTCCCCTTCCTTCCCTTAGTCCCCACTTCTCTTCGTTTCCCTATCTTTATTTCCCCTCACTTCCCCTAGTTCCCCTACCCTCATTTCCCTTAAATGTCCCCTACTTCCCCTCCTTTCATTTCCCCTTACTTCCCCTACTTCCTCAGCCTTCATTTCCCCCACTTACCTCCCTTAATTGCCCCTCATTCCCCCTAATTTCCCCTACTTCCCCTTCCCTTGTAAGTCAGGAATTCTCGTCAGCTCCTCTTCTTGGAAAAAAGTACGATGGACGGACGGACGGACGGGTCTACAAAACCCTAAAATCTGAACAATTTTAGAATAAAAAGAATCATTAAATTAATAAGTGATTGAAATTGAAAATTTGTAAATCTGAACGCTCAAAATATCCTTAATAGTTAAGGGATCATCCATTAATTACGTAAGAATTTTTCGGGGTTTCCGTGGAAGTCTCTTAAAAATCTCTGAAAATCGGAATCTTTCCGAATCACTTGAAATCCCATAAAATATATTAAAATCCAGTAAAATCTTGTAAAATCCATTTAAATGGCTGGAAATCTCTTAAAATATTTTATAATGTTAGAAAATCTTCTAAAATTCCCTCAAATCTCTTAAAATCTCTTAAAATCCTTGGAAATTCTGTGAATTTATTGAAACCCCTTTATATCTCTTAAAATCCTTAAAATTCCTTTGAAATCTCTTAAAATCTTTTTAAATTCATTTAAATTATTTGAAATCTTCTAAAATCCTTTATAATGTTCAGAAATCCTTTGAAATTTCATGAAATCTCACGAAATATCCGTAAAATCCCTTAAAATCTGCAAATCTTCTGACATATTTTACAATCTTACATAATCCTCTGAAATCCTTGGATATACTTCGTAATGTTGTGTAATCTCTTAAAATCATCGAAACCCCTTTATATCTCTTATAATCCTTTAAAACCCTTTAAAAAGTGTAAAAATCCTTAAAATCCCCCCCCCCCGTCATATCTCTTAAAACCCTTAAAAAACCTTTGAAATCCTTGCAAATCTTTTGAAATCTCTTAAAATTCATTAAAATCTTGAAAAATACATTTAAATTGCCTGAAATCTCCTACATTTCTTTATAACGTTCGGAAATCCTTTAAAATTCCGTTAAATATTTTGAAATTCCTTGAAACCCTTTGAAATCCCGTGAAATTATTCAAACCTCTTTATATCTCTTAAAATCCTTTGAAACCTTTGAAAATCTTTTGAAAGCTCTTAAAATCTTTTAAAATCCATTTAAATTACTTGAAATCTCCTAAAATTCTTTATAATGTTCGGAAATCCTTTAAAATTCCGTTAAATCTTTTGAAATCTCTTAAAATCGTTGGAAATTCCGTGAAATTATTGAAAACCCTTTATAACTCTAAAAATCCTCTAAAACCTTGCAAAACTTTTGAAGTCTCTTAAAATCTTGTAAAATTCATTTAAATTGCTTGAAATCTCTTAAAATATTTTATAATGTTGGAAGTCCTTTAAAATTCCGTCAAATCTTTTGAAATCTCCTAAAATCCTGTGGATTTATTGAAACCCCTTTATATCTCTTAAAATCATTAAAAGTCCTTTGAAATTCTTGGGAATCTTTTGAAATCTCTTAAAATCCATTAAAATCTTGTGAAATCCATTTAAATTGCTTGAAATCTCTTAAAATATTTTATAATGTTCGGAAATCCTTTAAGATTCCGTTAAATCTTTTGAAATCTCTTGAAAACCTTTGAAACCCCTTGAAATTATTGAAATCCCTTTATATCACTTAACATCCTTTGAAATCATTGCAAATCTTTTGAAATCTCTTAAAATCCATTTAAATTACTTTAAATCTGCTAAAATCCTTTACAATGTTCGGAACTCCTTTGAAATTCCGTTAAATCTTTTGAAATCTCTTAAAATCCTTTGAAATCTCGTGAACTTATTTAAACCCCTTTATAACCTTTAAAATCCTCTAAAATCTTTGAAAATCTTTTAAAATCTCTTAAAATCTTGAAAAATATATTTAAATTGCTTGAAATCTCTTAAAATATTTTAGAATGTTCGGAAATCCTTTAAAATTCCGTCAATTCTTTTGAAATCTCTTTAAAACCTTTGAAATCCCTTGAAATTAATGAAACCCCTTAATATCATTCAAAATCCTTTAAAATCTTTGCAAATCTTTTGAAATCTCTTAAAATCTTTTAAAATCGTTGGAAATTCCGTGAAATTATTGAAAACCCTTTATAACTCTTAAAATCCTCTAAAATCTTTTGAAATCATTACAAATCTTTTGCAATCCCCTAGAATCTTGAAACGTCCATTTAAATTGCTTGAAATCTCTTAGAATATTTTATAATATTCGGAAATCCTTTAAAATTCCGTTAAATTTTTTCAAATCCCGTGAAATTATTGAAACCCCTTTATATCTCTTAAAATCCTTTGAAATCTTCACAAATCTTTTGAAATCTCTTAAAATCTTTTGAAATCCACTTAAATTACTTGATTTAAATCCTTTAAAATTCCGTTAAATCTTTTGAAATCCCGTGAAATTATTGAAATCCCTTTATATCTCTTAAAATCCTTTGAAATCTTCACAAATCTTTTCAAATCTCTTAAAATATTTTAAAATCCATTTAAAGTACTTGATTTAAATCCTTTAAAATTCCGTTAAATCTTTTGAAATCCCATGAAATTATTGAAACCCCTTTATATCTCTTAAAATCCTTTGAAATCTTCAGAAATCTTTTGAAATCTCTTAAAATCTTTTAAAATCCACTTAAATTACTTGATTTAAATCCTTTAAAATTCCGTTCAATATTTTGAAATCTCTTATAATCCTTGGAAATCCTGTGAATTCGGTACCACATGAAATCCTTTAAAATATTTGGAAATCCTTTGGTTATCGTTGAAATTTCTTAAAATTTCGTATAATATTCGGAAATCCTTTCGAATTTCATTAAATCTTTTGAAATCTTACAAAATCCTCTAAAATCCATAGATATACTTTGGAATCTTTTGAATAATATTAAAATCCCGTGAAATCATCGAAACCCCTTTATATCTCTTAAAATCCTTTGAAATCTTTTGAAATCTTTTAAATCTCTTTAAATTCCTTAAAATCATTTGAAATATTTATAAAACTATTCAAGTCTCTTTAAATCTTCGAAATCTCATTAAAATCCTCTGATATAATTAAAAATTTGTGAAAATACTTCGGTATCACATGAAATCCTTTAAAATGCCAGGACTTTGATTTAAATTTCTTTAAATCCCTTAAAACCCTTTGAAACTGTAAAAATTCTTGAAATCTTCAAAGTCAATTAAAATCTTTAAAAATCGGTTAAAATCATTGAAATTCCGTGAAATGTTTTGAAATCCTTAAAATTCAATGAAATCTTTCAAATCCGTGGAAATATTTCCGAATCTCTTGAATTCTTTTAAATATAATTAAATCAATTAAAATCTTGTAAAATCCTTTATAATATTCAGAAATCCTTTAAAATTCCGTTCAATCTTTTGAAATATCTTCAAATTTTCGAAATATCCTTAAAATCCTCTGATATCCTTCAAAAGTCGTGAAAATACTTCGGTACCACATGAAATCCTTCAAAATATTTTGAAATCCTTTAGTTATTGTTGAAATTTCTTAAAATTCTTCATAATATTATTTTTATTAAATCTTTTGAAATCTCTTGAAATCCTGTGAAATCATCGAAACCCCTTTAGATCTCTTAAAATCCATTAAAATCCTTTGGAATATTTAAAAATCTTTTGAAATCGTATTATATCTCTTAAAATAAATTCGAAATCCTTTAAAATCTTTGCAAATATTTTGAAATTTTTTTTAATCACTTTAAATTTTCGAAGTGTCACTGAAATCCTCTGATATCCTTCAAAATTTGTGAAAATACTTTGAAACCACATGAAATCCTTTAAAATATTAAAAAATCCCGTAACCATTTTTGAAATTTCCTAAAATCCGTGGATATATTCTTTGAAATCATTTGAAAGCCCTTAAAATTTTTGCAAATCTTTTGAAATATTTTTAAATCTTACGAAATCCTCTGAAATCCGTGGATATCCTTTGGAGTCTTTTGAAATCACTTAAAATACTTTGAAATCCTGTGAAATCATCGAAACCCCTTTATATCTCTTAAAATGTATTAAAATCCTTTGAAATCTTTTTAAATTTCTTTAAATCTTTGAAATCTCATTAAAATCCTCTATTATTCTTCAAAAAACGTGACAATACTTCGATATGACATGAAATCCTTTAAAATCCTTTGAAACTGAAAATTTGGAAATCTCTGAAAATCCTTTAAAACCCTTTAAAAACTGTGAAAATCCTTAAAATCTTGTGAAATCCGTGTAAATCCCGAAAAATCGATAAAAATCCTTAAAGTTCCTTGAAAATTTTTGAAATCTTAGGAGATCCCTTGAAATCTTAGAAATCTTTTTAAAGTTCATTGAAATCTTTAAAATACCTGGGAATCTTTCCGAATCTCTTAAAATCCTTTAAAATCTTTTTAAATACCGTGACTTTTTTTAAATCTCTTAAAATTCTTTATAATATTTGGAAATACTTTTAAATAAAATTTATTTAATATAAACGTTAAATAAAATTAATTATTTTGAAATTCCATGAAATTTCTTAAAATCCCCCCTTACGTAAAATTTTACATTTTTGACTTGAAGAATTTAAAAAGATTTCAACGGATTACGAAATTTTTAGGGTAGGATTTCAAATTATTTAAAAAGATTTCAAGAGTTTGAAGAAATGACCTAGTAAAATTTCAGAGAGAATCTTAATTTTTCAAAGGATTTTACTCGATTTTAAGAAACATTAAGGAGTTTAATCAGATTTCCAGAAATATTAATGGATTTCAAAGGATTTTGAGGGATTTTGAGGCATTAAGAACGATTTTCCGGGATTTTAAGATTTCACGGAATTTCAAAATAATTAATTTTATTTAATGTTTAGATTAAATAAATTAAATAAATTTTATTTAATTAATTAATTTTTATTAAGTAATTAATGGACGTTCCCTGAGCAACTTTAAGTTTGAAGCGCTCATAATTTAATAAATTTATGTTAAAAGCGTAGAAAATTTAATATTTTAGATTTTTAAATTAAAAATTGTTTGTCTTTAAATTTAAATCGTTTTAAATTGTACATTTTCAAAAGCAATACCAAAAATTTTCAGAATGGAATAATTTCAGAGTTAATCATTCAAAATGAGAAATTTAAAAAATATTGAAAAAAAAATTGTTTGAAATTATACAATTTTAAATCATGTAGGGGAAACCTCCCTACAGTGGATAATGCAACCTACCGTGTAAAATCGTTAATTAAGAGCAAAAATAAAAATAATTTATTTTTATTTATGAACACTAGTATCTCAACTATTAATTAAATTAAATTATTTTGCGTATATTAGTATTTTTAATTAATGTTTATCCACTGTAAGGAGGCTTCCCTTACATTTTTTATTTAAACCTTTCAAATATTTAAAGATTTAAAAATTCAAAACGTTAAAATGCATAAATTCAAAATCTACAAACTGAAAAAAAATTAAATTAATGAAAAAGTTCTTCTTTACTGCTCAATTATTAAAATAACTGTTCCAAATTGGGCAGATGAGCAGAAATTTGTTTTTCTAGTGTGTGTCTATTTTTGCAAGGTGTCTAGTCACTGAGAGGTGAAGAATTTGTATCCTCCCTGTTTTGTGAGTTACTTTATCGTTTACTAATTCTTTCTTGTGCTTTTGAAAACCAGTGTAATTAGTTGTGAAATCGACGTTTCCTGTAAATATATGTATTTTACGGCATAAAAAAAAATGATACGAATCACAACTCTATACCTTATTATCAGTATTACGAAAAACTGGTTTGCGGATAAAGTAAAAGGTGCAAGTGTTAGGATTCGAAAATCGAAATAACCGTCGACGGTTGTGCGATTTGCGAGAGAAAAAATGGAAACTCTAGTAGTGTAATTTTTGGTTGGTTTAAATTTGTTAGAGATTAAGATGCGTGTGAATAATTCTAGCGATGGCATTATTGTTAAGAAATAATTATGGTTCTCAGCGATGTGATTCCAAGCTTGTTAACAACAGTACAACATATATTACAAATCCGCTTGCTTCTTTCCTTCGAACCACGATTATAAGACGAGAAATGTATATAATCTGTACAATACGAAATACGATAGAGTACTGAGCGATGCGTTCAGATGATAAGAACAATATTTTTACTTGTTTATTGAATATGTCAAACTCTGAGAAGCATAAAATATATCAAGTTCTTTTTTTTTAATTGACACTTTAATTTCATTCGTGCCTTCAAGCTAAAAATGTTATGGTTGATATTTAAACCAAAAAAGAATTTAATTTTTGATTAAAAACAGTTGAATACAGCCAAAAAGACGAATTTTCAAGAACTATTTAAATCTTCAATTAAAATAGATTAATTTTTAACCATACAGTTACGTTTTTAACCAAAATATAAAAAAAATTTACCGAAAAATACTAATTGTTAACAAAATAAATATATTTTCTTAATAGAAATCTGTATTATCATCGGAGAAGGTAACGGATCGAGAAGAGAAATCCACACATAAAATGAAAATATACAATATCGAACAAAGTTATATTCTCCTATACAGGAAATATTTCAACGTCATTTCAGACAAGATGGAAATATAAATTAAAAATTTTTTAATCGAATTTTATTCAGAAAAAAGATCTCCTTTCACTCCGCTGGGATTCGAACACCAGGTCAACCGATTTCCGGTCAGGTGCTCTAACCACTGAGCTACTAGAGA